>JAPYYZ010004227.1:0-16351 GCA_030522705.1 Eretmocerus eremicus
TGCAACGCGACGTGTCCTCCGCTGGGCTGTCCTCGTGGCCCCTGTCCGGGCCTGTGCAGGACCACCCAAGGCTGTGTCGACCCCTGCTGCTTCTCAAAAATGCCCCAGCAGTGCCCGGCCTCGTCCGGACGCAAATCCTCCTCCTCGTCCTCGTCATCGCGTCGTCAATCGCACTCGCAAGCCGTCTCGTGCTGCGGTCACTCGACGAGCAAGCGACACTGACCCAATCAGTCCTCGTTCGACTAGGACGGCTGCGTTGTTAGCGAGGAATTTCAAGGATGGGTTCGGGGAAAAAGTGTTGGATTTTATTTTTCACTAATTCATCAGATGATTTTCACACATCAGGTGCCGAGTTTTAATACGCTATATTGGGTGAAATCTTGATTATCTCTAACAATTGATCCACATAATAATAGCCAAGGGTAAAAACATGTATAAATGAGTAAATATATAAAAAAATTATGATTCTTGTACAGGAAACTATCTATAAAATTCTTCAAAAGCAAACAACCTTTGATCTTTTTCAACTTAGACTCATAAGGATAGAAAGATTCGGAAGAGAGTTAGGTACATAGGCTAGTGAACATTTCAATAGATTTGGCGTGACGAATCAAGAACTCCAGATGCACAATTTCAATAGTTGAGGCTTGAACTCTTGATCTGCACAAAAATCTCGCATGCGAGAAGCATATTTGAACGGTACATTCAGCTCGAACAAATTTTTTCCCGCTGGTAATCCTTACTGATATTGATTGCAGCCTTGTTGGGCTTATACAGCTTGACATTGTGGTAATCTTTTCTACATATGAACGGTTTCATTCTAGAACGGAACAAACGCCATTTGGACTTCTAGAAAATCATATAGGTCAGTTAGAGATTATCCGGTGCCGCGATGGCTGTTCTGACAATATTTACTTGGATAGCTTTTATATGGGATACTGGAAGAATTTTGCGATTGTATCGTCACTGACGAAACTATCAAAAAATAGCTCGAATTTTTGGAAATCGATATTGCATGTCTTCCAGTTCGGAATGGAGACGTCCATATAGTCACTTACATATATATAATGTATGCATAAGATACAGCTTTCAAAAATTTGACTTATGAATAGTCACAGGCTGTTATGCGAGGTTTTGATATCATTTTAATTGTGAGCGAGTGGTACAGACTGATTTTTCGCAGTTTCCTCAGCAGAACGCTCCTTTCAGTTGCACTGCCATATAATGTACAAGAGACAAATGACGGAAACTGATCTTGCCAATTTCGCTTAATATCTACCCTATCATCACGAATATATTTCCAATTTCGATGTATGAACAATTGAAAGGTGGAAACTTCAGTTGACGATAGCAATGAACAACATTCTGCCAAGTTCGACATGAAAGATTGAAAATTCCAGCCTCGAAAAATTTAACTACTGTAATTTGGACTCCCAGTCGGTATAAACTTGGACCAGCACACGTAAACGTCTTTTTTCAATTTGAACTTATTTGTTACTGATGGCGATCGGTATTGGTATTCATCTCACCAATCTAAGTGTAATAATTCAAGATGCCTTTTCATTCGACCCAGCTTTTATTCACTCCAACCCCATATGGAAGCAACTGCATCGGAATATCCATCATTTTTCTTCTTCTCACATTCATCAGACAACCTTTGCTTCTTGAATACATCAATTTCATCCTTGATATCAATATCTGGATCACACCAATCCTTGTCCATAGTTGACTATAATGCGGATCTTAACATGAGATCTGATTCTGCATCATGAGCTCGATCTAGAGAAAGAGAAGACTCGCGTGAGACAGGAAATTCGAATATTCGGGGAGTGTCAAATTTTAATAAGGAGATATTCTCGAAGATGGCTATGTGTTGAGTGTACATGTGCATTGCATTTGGATACACAATAGTAGTCTCCCTCTTTTAGGACAGCTGGTATGAAGTCTATAGGTCTCATATTTGTGAATCACTCAGATCCTTGTTCCGAAACAGTGTTTATGGTGTCTGAATTTCTCAAAGTGAGAAACATGTCGAACAAAAATCATCTAGGGTTTGATGTGGACGAATTACGTTCTATAGGACACAAAATTAACCCAGAGTTTCTGAGAGCGATAATAATACTGGGAAGATTGATCTCAAGCAATTGGAGAATGGGATGTAGGCCTGCAACTCAGTTACGATAAAAGACGTCTATTAGAACGGCGGATGTGTGGGACTTACGTCAGTGTAGGATTTAGATTGAGTGGAAAAAAATGGTGAGGTTAGAAAGCCTTGATTCAAAGTATAGGAGCAGCGTTGGCGTTCGAGAGTGGAAAGCTCGCCCGTGCAGCTAAGTTCAGAGTTATTTCGCACCAAATTGACGCAGGCAATGCAAAAATCAGCATAGAAACGCCATCGACTCTCGGTATGTTCGAAAATTTTCCCTTCAAACTCGCCAGCGAGGCGCTACCGCGCTTCTTGATTGCGATTGATCGACAGAACAACAAATGTCGATGGAAGCAATCCTTGCGCAATATTTCACAAATCGTATCAAGCCTAGTTATGGAGATTCGGTAATTACGAAAGAGTTTCCTTTATCTTAACGCACTTTAAAGCTTGTTCCAGGGCCTTTAAAACGAGCTAAAATACGTTTATTCTGAACCAGAGGCATCCAAGTTATCTCAAATCTACGAAAAAGTGATTTTCTGAGAATTTTCGAGAGGGTGTGCTCAACCTGCCCCCATGATCTGTTCACAAAGAATAACAGAAAAAAGAGTAAAAAGTGCTTCTGTCGCCGTATCGAGCGGCTCTTGAGCTTTGTGGCACTCCAAAACGGTTATTCCATTATGTACCGACGCAGTGATGACAATTTGAGTGCCCAGCAAGGTCTTCCTATACCCATATTTGGGATGAGCATATGAGGAGCAAGATTCGTACACCCCTCAAAAACCGACCTATAGGCTTCGTATTTTGCTCATGAAAATGGCCCAGATTCGAATTTTAAAATTCTAAACAAAAGGTTTTGAAGGTCTTGGATGAAAAATTTAACGCATCCAGAAACGTTATGATTGGTCCAGCTAAAAAGTTTTGGTAGCCCTGCAAGTAAAAAATAATTTTTAGGTGTGCAATTACGAGAAATGCAAAAAACGATATATTAAGCAAGCGAACGCAAGAATCGATTTGGATGAGTCCAAATCACTTAGTTTCTTCATTTCTAACATAACAAACACGGAAAAAAAATGGGGGGAAGGTCGGGGTATGCCTGTTCTCGAGATTCACATATGGGGGGAAGTTGGATACACTTACCTTATTATTTGAATTGAGTCGATGAATGAGGAATGGAAGGATCTCTCTGATATAAATACATTTCAGACTCCAACAAGGGAAAATCAGCCGATATCGATCATTCAGTGAATCAGATCGCTAACAATAAGAGTCAGTAGATAATGTAAATATACCATACCCCATGAACCTGAACTGAAATATCCAATGAATATCTTATTGAACATTGAGCACAGTACAATCCTTTGATCGATTTA
This sequence comes from Eretmocerus eremicus, assembly GCA_030522705.1. Lineage (NCBI taxonomy): Eukaryota > Metazoa > Arthropoda > Insecta > Hymenoptera > Aphelinidae > Eretmocerus > Eretmocerus eremicus. The sequence goes on from JAPYYZ010004227.1 coordinate 3,520, forward strand.
CGTGGATTCCTCAGACTTGTTAGGCCTCGCAGGTAGACATTTTTCACCCTTTCTCTGATAATAATCAGCGCTTTGAGAGAATTCATTATGCTCATTCATCGATCGCACATTAGAAGCAATCGAAATTTTTTTTTTCTTTCTCATTTAATCTTTCGTTGACCTGTGCTCACGGATGTTGTTTATCTCAAAGTTCATGTTCCTTTTAATTTCTGTCCACCCTAGTAAAGTTTTCAACAGAATATTTCTGGTTTGGAAGGAAAAACCAGTTTCTCTCAGAAAAGCTAATAAATGTAGACTGTCGTAAGGTCTGTCGGAATCATCAGAAGAAATATCTCGCTGGAAAATGCTCCGACTTAGAGTGTGTTTATTAATTTCCTCGGATTAGGATGATAGAAGATGAAGCGATCGATATATTTGTCGATAATTTCATTCGCCATGGGAAAAAGGTTGCAGGTAGAAAAAATTCCCAGAAAAATCTTTGAATGCCGAAAAATTCATCCTTGTACATCTACTTTTGTATTTCAAGAGATATAGCAAGAGGAATGCCATGTTACTTATAGCCTTGAAAGAGTAGTTACTTGTTTGAGGAAAAATTAACCGATTATTCAAATAATGAATCAGGCACATCGTTTACTCGTATGATGGACGACGTTCCCTATTTAAAATGCTAAACCTGTCAACATGATGCACAATCTCTGCTGAAAATGATTTCTTGGAATCACATGGAACCTTCTGAGACCTGGGCCTGAGGAAATTCTAGAACAGAGCGAAGAGAGGAATCGTGGGATTCGGAATTTCTCCAAGGGCTCCTTTCTGTAGGAAAGTCGAATAAAATCTTGAGGCGATGGGGGTGTTCATACTTTCCTAAAATATCCAATGCCGTCATTCTGCAGAGTTTTTCTTCGAGGTTACAAATACTTCTTGGAAAATAAATATTTCCTCAAGGAAGCAATATCTATGAAAAATTCAAGAATATTAGTGAAAACTACACAAGTTGAGCGCAGGGCTTATCGCGAAAAAGGCAGTAAACAATGGAAGCTGAATAACATGAGCCCTAATACAACTGCTAGGCTGCAATCTATTTATTTCAAGATCAAGAGGTAGTTTTGTCAGCCACAGTGATGTTACTTATTACTTCCATGATTCTTCCCTTCGATTTTATTACACAGAATGTGGAAATTTCAGCTAAACGCTAGACCAACGATCCATTTCATGAAAGTTTTCAAAGACGATTGGGACCAGGACAACCGCAATGCATATTATGAAGGTAAACATAGTTTATTGATGACCGTACGGTCCGATATTGATCTGACAACTGATCCATCTGGTCCTTCACGAACTAGTCTGCGATGTTCCTGGCCTTCGTCAGCTCCGACTCGCTTCTCATATCATCACCTCGAGACTGCTGACTGCTGCTTTCAAAAAAAGGCGTATGCCATTCTGAGAGTCTCACAGTTTCACTCCATTTTCATCATTTTTCCTTCTTTTCATCTTCATCCGCCAGCCATTCTTTCTTGATTTCTTCAAATTCATCCTTGATGTCAATGTCTGGATCACATTCATACGTGATCCTAGTTGCCAATAATGCGGATCTCTTTGCGCCATGAGGTTGTTCTAGGGAGAAAGAAGACTACGTATACAAGCGATATGCAGTCTCCAAACCTAATACTAGGGTACTACTAAAGTTGCATACATCTGATACAGCAATAATTGTATGGATTTCTTGGAGCGGGAAAATATACCAAAAAAAAATTGTGTCCGAATTGATACAAATAGAGCAAACAATTGGTGAGCTCCAATGAGGGGGTGGTATTGGGCGGAATTACCAGGAACTTTGGATACCAAACAAGTATAAAACTAGATTCAGAGTTTTCGAGCGGAATACGATTCATTCGACACCAAGAAGAAAAGTCGTCGAAAGATCAAAAATAGGAGAAAAGCCTAGAGCTATCAAGGGATTTCAGGGAAATGAGCGTGCGTGTAAAGTTTACTCCCCTTTCGATGACGAGTGAACTTCCGGGTTAGGGGCGATCCATGAATGATGTCACGCTTGGGGGGGGGGGGGGGGGGGGGGGGGCAGGAAAAAAGAGAAAAAGAGAAAAAAAAGGGGGGGGGGGGGGGGGCCGCGGCGGGGGGGGGGGTCCAGCCAAACGTGACAAGTAATGTATAAAAGGAGCTCGGTAGATGGCCTTACCGCGACGAGGGGGGCGGTGGGTGTCAAAAATGGTTAATATCAGCGTGACGTCATTTATGGACGGACCCTTGAATTAGACGGCAGCGGGGAGCCAACAAGTCCGCGCAGCGAACATCAATTGGGGGCGGTCTCTGGATTCAAACGTCGATTAGCCATCGGTGTGTGTGTGTGTGTGTGTGTGTGTGTGTGTGTGTGTGTGTGTGTGCGCGCGCCTGTGTGTGTGAATAAATGTTGATGAGGTGGGGGAGAATATTAGTGATAAATTTGGAATAGAAAGAATTGAATGCATGAAAGTTCTACGATAATAAGGAGCAAAGAGTGTGATTTTTGAAATTTTGTTTTGTTTCAGGTTTGGCTATTAGAAAAATTCAAAATGAGGAGAGTACGTGAGATTAAGAGCAAAACATTAACGAGTACCTCAAGAAAATAGTCAAGAATATTGCTGATTAATTTGGAGCAGAATGAATTGAATGAATGAAAGTTATAGCAAAACAAAGGGGGAAGAATGAAAATTTTGAACAATCTTTTTGAATAACGACTATTAAAAAATTCATAATAAGGAGAGTATATTAGATTCAGAGCCCAGAATTGACTGGTCTCTGAGGGACATTGTTTTGAATGAGGGCGTGAATTGAAAAGAAAAAAAAAATATGGAAAACTGAACGAGATTCTGTGTCGTAAAAGATTGTCGCCGTACAGATCCACATACACACACACACACACACACACACACACACACACACACACACGGAGACATGTAAGAAGAGATTTTCTTATGGAGAGATTACGGTACGGGGTGGATATAGACGAAGATAAGCAATGGAAAAATCTGGCCGAGTAGATAAAGAAAACTTTCAGAATTGGATTGGAAGAGATGGGTGGTGCGAGGCAGAAGGAAAAGGAAGAAAAATGAAGGAAATTCGAAAGACCGGATACAAAGCTTCTTCTTTGAGAAAGCCATAGATCGATGTGGCAGTGGGTGAAAACTAGGTTCACTCCTAACACCCTGCGGCAATTTACATTGCACGCATCATGTCAACTAGAATACATATAGATAACCTCCGAGAGTTGAATAGAATCTTTTGACATACAAAGAAATTCTTCAATCTTTCAACCCTCTACTTTCAGCATTTTCCCTCAGTCTGAAATTAGTACAGTGAAACTTGTGGAAGTTAGGCGTTCAGTAACTTAGGAGCTTGCCTCAATTCTGCACTTCCCGATAGAATGAGGGGGAAGACATTGGCTCCTTTCTAAATTTCTTCGACTGACCCTGCGCAAAAGTCAGTCAATTCAAATGTGATCCTGCCCAGTCGAAGCCTTCGAGTGAGAGGAATCTCACTCATTGGAATATCTTAGTATTCATGGAAATGCTAAGTGGGGTTGACAACGTTTGAAATCCAAATTGAACTGCAATCCTGATGGAACAAGCTAATACAAAAGTCCCTAAGTATGTGGAAGATAATATTTCTCTTTTCTATCTCTATCCGCTCCCTTGCTCTTCCAAAAATACTGTTTCTGCAGTTTCAGCTGAATCCGTGATCCATAAGTTTCGGTCTCCCCTGATAAGTTGGGTACATTTCTCCGTAATCGGCGGTATCCTTTATTGACACTGGTATCAAAACGTCCTTGCAACTGCTATTGGTTCTAATATAAGGAGATCAGGAAAATAACTAATCCTTATAGTGTCCGCTTCACATATATAATTGCAAAGAATTACGCATGTGAAAAAACCGGTGTTGTCAGGAAGAATCGATAAGTTGAACGGACGGCGAAATTCGCAACTGCAGACAATGCCCCCAAAGTAGACCGAATGCCCTGCTTGCCGTCAACCTTTCTGGATACGAAAAGTTTTATACATGAGCCATGAGGTTATGAAGAAATGGTAAGGTTGAAGCTGTGCAAGATAAATTGGAGTTCATGTAACTGATTGATGAGTCATTACATCGGAAGTGATTGGATTATCCCGAGAAACGAAAGAAACCATCTTCTGAATACTCATGATTATGACGGATGATTCAAAGTACAAGGTGCACTCACAGCGCTGATTTTCAGCAGGGCCACGTGCGGACACCATATTTAACCCGTTCACTACAAAAATGCACCTGGTATCAGAAATGAGTTTCCAAATGTCAGAATATGTTTCTGAAGTGGTAAAATGGCAAAAAACGGCAAAATTGAAATTCTGAAAAATTTTCGTTTTCTATTTTTCTTGTTTCTACGATTTGATATATAGACCCCAATCGTGGACCAATATGTTTCGTGTGTTGACAGAAAATTTTCAGAATTTTCACAGATTTTTCCAATGCATTCCAAAAAAGTTATCGCGAAATATTCGAAATCGATTTTGTCCCCTGGAGGGGACAAAATAGTGAACGGGTTAAAGCACAAGCTAGTGATATTAGAATGAAAATCAAACATGGAGCTATCGTGAGTGGGCTGCAACCGCGGATTGGCAAATGGAAGTACGCTGCTAAGAGAGATAAGCAAATGCTTCCTTTCAGCAAAAGGGGCATATCTATCACATGCGAATGTTCTTCTACGCTACGAGGATAGGAGCGTCCTGTGGTATGTTCGGAAACATAATTGTAGGGAAGGCGTTCGGAATCCTCTCTTCGTTAATGTAGCGCATATTTCAAATTATCTTTTCTCAGTCATATTATCATCCATCCTTATGAAAGTTACCTCTCTTTCTTCGTCTCTATGAGATCTATCGATTGTACATCACACGTTCTACTCAAATCTCATTGTAAAAGTATTGAAATCTTGTCTCGATATACTTCTCTCCGCGCGCGCGTGTGTGTATGTGTGTGTGCGTGCGTGCGTTTTGTTTTTCCGTAACCGATTCTTTCTCACCGGTTCGATCGATGTTCCTGAAAATCATGGAGTTCGTAGAGGAATCTCTTGGGGCTGAGCCCAGTAGTGCATCTGCAACTTCCTACACCGAACAGTTTTGGCTTATGATTTATTCTTTTTATTTTGCTTGCAACGTTTTTTGAAAATCTTGTCTTATATATCATATCGTTTTTTGGAATTATGCCTTAATAATCTGAAAATAACAATCGTGATGTGTCTTTGGTTTCTTCATTGACTGGTTGATACAGAAACTTAATTTCCATGAATGTTCACTGACTTTGTAATTTTATCAGTAGCGGCACGTACGAAAACCAGTTACAGTTACTTCAATCAAGATTCCGCGACAACGAATCTCCCGCGAATCTCAAACTACCTCAAACTTATTATTCTCAGATTTCTAAATCCTATATAGAAGAAACAATACCTCACATGAGACCAGAATTTTCCGAAAAATTCGCAATGAGGATAGAAAAAAGAGGCCATGAGTCAAAGACTGTTCGGTGTGGGGAACTGGAAACTCACTGGGCTTTTTTCAAAGGAATCCTCTACAAACCATGCGCATTCCAAAACATCGATCGAAACGGCTAGGAAAGATCGTTCACGAGAAAAAACAACGCACATAAACAGTCATATAAAGATATGGAGAGAAACGAAACAATGTAAGATCGTAAACATTCTGTGAAGAAATTTAGATCCAAAGTATGACGTACAATCGATAAATCTCGTCGAGATAAAGGTGTAGATTTCATATTGATACGTGATATTATGAAGAAAAAAGATTAATTGATTCAATCCAGGAAGCATCTCAAACAGAGTATGTATATCGTAAATTCTTCAATTAGAATATTGAATAAATAACTCGAAATCAAGATATTACCATCTTGTATTGTTGAAGTCCTAGGAAATACGTTTGAGTCTACGCAAAACTCAATTTCTTCTTCTTTTGGTCGCCAACTTCCAAAATTTAGGACATCTGCTATTTCAGGGCACAATTGTTCTTCTAGGGGTCGCTCTATCACTGGAATACCTAGTGAATCATCTTCTATCTTCTCACAGGATGCACCTGCAATGATGTATAGATGATTAGTATTGAAACGAATCTGGTTGGCGAACACGAAGCGATGGAAGGGACTCGATTCAAGGCTTCTTTCCCGCGGGAACTATTTTTCCAATAATATTACCGATCAAGAGGGTATCCTCATGTGCAAAATTCTATCATTCACAATATCGAGTTTAAAATTCACGCAAGATGAAATATTTTTATCGTTGTTATTACAATTCTGAGTCCCTGATGTACCAGCAGGGTTCCCGTATGCGTCACAGTATTGAAGACTTTCTCTCTTCACTTGGCATTCCACTAAATCATCTGTAACATGTATCTCCTCTGGACTCATTTGTTCTTCTTTGTATTGTTTTACTTGTTGATACTCTCTAACAACATTTCTTATCCCCTCACCTGGTGTATCTGCAATGATTAATCGCTAGATAGTCTTAAATGAGATCAGAGTTATCAAAAACGAATAGTGCTAGAAACTGCATCCAGAATTACAGTATCTCGGGGATTCTTTTATCAATACCGCTGTTTACTTCTAGATGAAAGGTCGCCATTCAGAATCGGATATAATAGCAGAAAACAGACGGAGTGAGAACTTGATATCATGACATTACATGAATAAGTTCTTGACGTACAGGAAGGTATTTCTTGCAGATCACAGCATTCAGTGTTTTCCATTTTGGGTATGTAATCTACTAAATCGTATGTGATATCTGTTTCCTGAAAACTCATCTGCTCTTGATTGGGTTGCTCCACTTCTTGAGTCTCTACTTCAGCATCTCTTATTCCCTCCCGTGATGCATCTGCAATCATTGATCGTTCATTAGTCTTAAACCTAACTCTAGGAGTCAGCGCGGACAAATTAGGTGAGCTGCATCTAGGTCTTACTGTTTCAAAAATTGTTTTCTGAATGTCTTTGGTATTTTCCATTCTGGATGGACTCGCGTCATTCAAACTCTGGTATACAACAAATAGACAGAATGAGTAGTTGACGTAATGATATTACCATTCTGAGCTCTTGATGTACAGGGTAGCATTCCACGTACGTTGCAGTATTCAGTATTCTCCAGTTTCGGTATGCAAACTACTAACTCGTGTGTTATATGAGCTTCTTCTAGACACGTCTGTTTTCCGTCGGGTTCCTTCACTTCTTGAGTCTCTACTTCAGCATCTCTCATTCCCTCACGTGATGCGTCTGCAATCATTGATCATTCATTAGTCTCAAGTCTAACCCGAGGAGTCAGCACGAGTCAGACAAATTCGGTTGGCTGCATCTAGGGCTTGCTATTTCAAATGTTGTCTTCTCAATATAACTGCTATCTTCCCTTCTGGATGGCCTCGCGTCATTCAAACTCTAGTATACAACAAACCGACAAAATGAGCAGTTAACGTAATGATATTACCATTCTGAGTTCTTGATGTACAGGGAGGCATTCCACGGACGTTGCAGTATTCAGTATTTTCAAGTTTTGGTATACAAACTACTAACTCGTGTGTTATATGGGCTTCTTCTACACACGTCCGTTTTTCGTCGGGTTTCTTCACTTCTTGAGTCTCTACTTTATCATCTCTCATTCCCTCACGCGATGCATCTGCAATCGTTGATCGTTCATTAGTCTTAGATCTAACCCTAGGAGTCAGCACCGACAAATTAGGTCGGCTGCATCTAGGTCTTACATTCTCGAAGGTTGTTTTCTCAATATCTTTACTATTTTCTTTTCTGGATGGACAAGAACCAACTACAAAGTTGGGTACCAACAAAATACACCCTAAAAAATTTTAACCGCAACGATTAAAATTCGCAGAGGTTTGTGCGAAACTCGGACGCAGAGAATCCCACTTCCCGCGGAATCACTCGAATGCATACTATATCATATTTCCATATTGTTAATCATTCCAGTGATTGTTTCATGAAGTGAACCGGCTTGGTAAACTCAGACTTTCGACTTGAATTGTCCGTCAATATTTTCGTTTTGGTTTGAAACAATTGTTGCATTCATCGGATATAGTCCTCATAGTTGGTCGATTGATTCATGTATATATACTCATTTTGACTATTATTGAATGTCGTAGAATCCAGCAACAAATTAAAGATGAGAAGAACACCGCAGCAAAAGCGGGGATTTCTGCCCTCGGTGGAATTTGACCAAATTTTAGGGGTAGATGGATCGGATCACGCAGATTCTGATGCTTGCAGCAGTATCTCTCGAAAAATTAGGTTTATTCGATTATCGCGGTCAGACCGGTCTGACTGGTCTGACCGCCCTGATCTGGTCTGACCGAACGCTCGTTTTTGATCAGACCAGATCACGTTAGCCCCCTCCCCCTCCACATGCTCAGCTGGAATTTTCTCAATGAAAATATTACAAAGAGTACAAATTCATGTTACTCGATAAGCTGCCGCATTCTTCCGAGATTGAAATTCATCTCTTTGAAACGTTTTCATTGAGAAAATTCCAGCTGAGCATGTGGAGGGGGAGGGGGCTAACGTGATCTGGTCTGATCAAGTCTGATCGAACGCGCGTTCGGTCAGACCTGATCAGGGCGGTCAGACCAGTCAGACCGGTCTGACCGCGATAATCGAATAAACCTATTGATTTGCAAGAGCTTGATTCGTTCTGAAATCGTTCGATTCTTGGTTATGGAAGCGCTTTGTTTACATTCTCCGGCGGAGAACGCGGCTCTATTTGAAAAATCGATACGAGCATTTCAATGATAAAACTGAATTGCACAATTGATTAATGTCACCTGACGATATTTGAATATCATTTTGACATTACGAGAATATGACTTCGAGCCGCAAAGATACTTTTTGGAGAAACTCGGCTTCATTTGACGTGGAAAACTGTTCCGGCGCTAACTCGGATATTCACATTTGCCCGAGAAACTCAGTGAGGACACGAATTCTCTGCACATTAAATGGCCGTCTGACACAATCATTGACCATCGCGAGCATTGATTCGTATGATTATAATAGTCTGAATCAAACGATACCATTCTCAACGTCACAAGCCGTGCAATGGTAGTCCATTTTGAGATTCAATACCAGAATATTGATGCGCTCCATGTCAAGTAATAGATCGAGATTAGCCAGAAAGCAGTGATAACGTTAAAATTCATTTTGACGATTGATTCCATCATTCTTTTTTTGCGATTGTTAATCGACCCATCAGGCCGCGCCCCGGCGCCCGGTCTAATTCTCAGATTTGCCCTGGTTTCTCTCGTCCCCATCGCGATGGTCAATGATTGTGTCCGACGGCCATTTAATCTGCAGAGAATTTGTGTCCTCACTCAGTTTCTCGAGCAAATGTGAATATCCGAATTAGCGCCGGAACAGTTTTCCACGTCAAATGAAGCCGAGTTTCTCCAAAAAGTATCTTTGCGGCTCGAAGTCATATTCTCGTAATGTCGAAATAATATTCAAATATCGTCAGGTGACATTAATCAATCGTGCAATTCAGTATTATCATTGGAATGTTCGTATCGATTTTTCAAATAGAGCCGCTTCTCCGCCGGAGAATGTAAACAAAGCGCTTCCAAAACCAAGAATCGAATGATTTTAAAACAAGGCAAGCTCTTGAAAATGAATTTTCCGAAAGATACTGCTGCAAGCATCAGAATCTGCGTGATTCGATCTATCTGCCCCCAAAATTTGGTCAAATTCCACCGAGGGCAGAAATCCCCGCTTTTGCTGCGGTGTCCTTTGTCTTTTATGCAATAGAGTATAATTTACAACAGATCTTATTTTCTATAACAACAGATTCAAATCCCTCTCAATACAATCATCTCGATGCAGTATTAATCAACGCGAAGGGAAAATACAATATGCATCCGTCATGGTTTTCACATCATGTAATTGTGGATTGAATCATCACATCATAGACATGAGAATATCAAGTATTTTAAATACAAGTCTTGGCTGGAATAATTACTGTTTGATTCAAATTCATCCCAGTAATCGGGATTTGGGTGACGATTTTCACATTCTTATGTCCCCCCCGCCCCCCACAAAAAAAAAGAGAGTCAGGCGAACAGCTTGGAGCGCTACAAGGAAATACTGTTCATACTAATAATCGAATGGGTCTAAAGACATCGTTACTTCCATTGACGAACATTATACCATACGTGGAAGGGTGAAGTTTACTGCAGATGTTTTATAACAATAATGATGATCTTTCATACAGCTTTCAAAGGGTAGATAAATCAATAGTATGTTTCAAGGTGTTCTGCACTTTATCAATGGATTTTTTCAGGTCGATTTTTGAATTAAAAATTATCTCGAAGGATCCAATCAAGAAAGCTAACTATGGGAAGGGGAAAACATTTGAAATGATAGATGAATCAAACACAGTGGAAGCGGAAGTTTTCAATGACGACTGCGAAATTTTGTATCCCAAGTTGGAGGTAAGATATATCCATAATTATGTCACGTGCTTTACAACTGATTGCTCCAAACTTTCTTTTGTTCCCAGGTTGGGCAGACATATAAAATAAGGAAAGTGTACAAGATGTACAATGAGATTGTATTTGTAAAGTCGCATCTCTTGGATACAAATATGACTTAATGTGTGTATGGAAAGAGAAAAAAATATATCTTTCATGTAAGAAGGAAAAATGACAATCAATTATATCGTCATCTACCTTGATTCCTAATTCAAATGTCCTTATATAGACGGGGTTTGAGGTTTCTCAGCTCTGTACGGCAATTGACTTCTATGAAGTCAGTTCTGTATACAAGGCGCCTCATACAGAATTCATCTGGTACAATGAACCTTTTACAGAGGTGCCTTAGTCGAGAGTCCATCAATATAGGCAAGACACTGCACAAAATGGTCTGTACAGAGCTTCTATTTTCCAACTGCGGGCTTGATACGTAAAATCTAACGAATTCAATGAAATCTTGAAATGAATAACAATTGGTGGTATCCGAAAATTTCTCGCCTTGACACTCAGTATACGTTTACAACGTATCCTCTATTCGCAATTATTTACATAATATTATAGAAATCATTGAAGCCATAATCAGCAATTATTCAGCGTAGCTTACACATCGCATAGGACAGAAGGGATTAATATCTGTTCATATGATCATCATCTCACTCTCGGCATAGAGCGAATGAGCCTCGCTCGCTCCAGCTTGCTCGGCAGAAAGATATTGGCGGTATTTGTGAGATTCTATATCTTTGCTAGAAGAAAGGGATAGGAATGGATTTATGAGGACGAATCTTTGAACTAGACGAATTGTACTCTCGTATAGGTGGGCGCGGCATCGGAAATGGGAAAGAGCACATGAAATTGAAGAAATTCGCAAAAATTCTAAACAGTAAACAAATTTGGATATCTCTATAATCAACTGCAAAATTATAATCGTACTACACAAGAGTACAGTTTGTTTAATCTAAAGATTCATCCTTATGAATCTATTCTTATTCTTCCGTGCTAGCAAAGGTATAAAACTTCCCAAATATCATAAATAGCGTTTCGCCGAGTGAGCCGGAGCGAGCGAGACTCATTCGCTAGTATAACATACTACGATCAAAAGTTATAAAAGGCTGTGAAAAAATCCAAATTTCGCAATAGCTATAGCGATCATCCATTAACGGAATGACAGTTACTCATCCTGGTAAGTTTTCCGTGATCTGATCAATAGTATCATTGCAAATTAAAAGCTAAAACCAGTCCAATTCATTCAACGTTGTTACTTACTAGTGTCATAATTTCCAGGACAATTTTCGAAATTATCATCCTCTCATAGCACATGGGAGTTGTGACAAAATTCGGGAAAGTCGTTTCGATCCTTGCATGTTTCAGAAAAATGACCTCTGAAAAATCTCTGTTCTATAGGTAAGATATGATAATACTTCGTAGATGTTAAGTGTGGAAATCGAAAATCACTCCAATAAGAGTGACTTGCAACGCTTTCTAATAACTTCGAGTGATTTTGGAGGGACTCTCGCTTCGAGGGAAATATCACTCGATCGAAGTAAGAGAGTACAATCCCTCTCTCGTTGGACGGGTGGCAGAGTCTCTTTGGACGGTTTTCGCCCCAGTTTTGAGCATTTAAAGAGATGTTACAAAGTAAAACCCGGGTGGAGCTATTTGGCAAGAATTCTAGTTATTCTACATCTTCAGCTGCCACACAATGATTCAGTAACCCTGAATTGATATTCACGGCTCACCATTCACCAGTCTCAGCTTTGAAATGACCCATTGTGAAATTTATTTGGTCAATATCACTTGAATGTGGACGCCTCGACTAGACTGCAATTCCCGGACTACCATTGATACGCGAGGTCGAAAATGTCTCAACAATCTCTTTTCTACATCTATAACTCGGCCTTACCACATCGAAATGAGATATTTCTAGCTCATTTCGAAGCTCTCCTCAACAACTGCCGAAATCGAATCCAAAGATGATTCTGATGTCGGGAGACAGTTGAGGAATCTTTGAAGATTTTTGCAAAGTAGGCCCATCATAGCTGGAAACGTCTCATCGATTTCCCACCCTAACTCTTTTAGAATGTGAGAATATCGCAATGTGAGGTTGGTTCCGTTAACATAATATCACGTAGCGATGAAATGTAGCACCTCTACGCGAGATTCGTCCAGGCAATGTTCATAAAGGTCAATTTTTTCACATGCGCACAACACTTTTTGGAAAGAATCTATTACTGAGGACCTCACAGCTGCCAAAGGCCCCCAGTACCAGAAAGCATGATTTACGCATGTAT
>JAPYYZ010004228.1:0-10767 GCA_030522705.1 Eretmocerus eremicus
AGATGCTGGAAAATACCCAGGAAAATACCCAAAAAGGCCTGTTTCGGTATACCTGATGCACAGCCCACTGCTCATTCCAGGTCTCTCATATCTTCTGGGAAGCTTTCGTTATTGATTCGGGACCTCTGAGGGAGTAGCTCATCCAATTTTGGTCGAAATTGAGTCACGTGGACATTCACTCGAGCAAAGTCAACTCATCAATTTTTTACACGTATTACGGGCTGAATTTAATAATTCAAAATTCGGATTTTTGTGTCTCAAAAATTCCCCGCGCGTCGGGCGCCTCCCCAAAATGTGGGAAATTGTTGCTGGGACATCTAATATCAAAATTTCACAGTGATTGAAATGGTTTCCGACCATTTTCTCGTCCGTTCTGATTGGAGAATGATGAAAAAAACGCCAAGAACCAAGAAAAGTTGACATAACCTCTATTTTTGACCCATAAAACTCAGTCTGATCAAAAAACTTGCAGTGACATCGTGTAGAACAAGAAAAAACAAAGAGAATCCCATTTGAATCATCTCAATCAAGTCAGAATTCGCGTAACGCTGAATTTTGCCTAAAACGAACCTTTCCCCCCCACTGTGCGGCGCTCGAATTCGGGAACATTGCCGCGTTGCCGTGCTCGCCTCCTTGCACGCGGCGATCTCCTCATCGTCGCTCGGGTCGACCTCTGGAAAAACGTTTATTCATAAATTTCTTTCCGTCGATCCCGAGGTGACGACGAGGAGACGGCGAAAGGCCGGCTGCGACGCACCGCGTCGCACATATGTATTGCAGAGTCTCAGCTTCAAAACGAGCTACTACCAAAATCTTTCCGAATAATTCTACGCTCAAAAATCATCATCTTGATGGAGATACCTCTACCAGATCTCAATCCCCGGACCACCACGGATCCTCGATGCCTGATAACGCCTCGAAAATCTCTTCCCCTATCGTAAAACTGCCATAACTTGACCCTAAAATATCAAGATGAGACATTTTCCAGCTCGTCATGGAGCCTTTCTCAATGACGCTCAGTGGGGTCAACTTCAATAACGAACCTGAGACATGGAGCGGACTAAAGGAGTCTCAAAGAGTATTACAAAGTAAGTGAGTATTACAAAGCCCCGCCTCATTCGTGTATAGGAGGTCTTCTTCGTTTTTCCGCTTTCACGCTCCTAAAAAGTGAGGATAGCACAATGTAACGATGGTTTCGTCAAAATAAGGACATGGATCGATGGGATGTATCGCCTTTACTCTAGATTCGTCTGAGAAGTGCTTCTCCCAGATCAATTTCTTGGAGTCGTTTTCTCACTTGGAAATGAACGAGAGTGATTTTTGACGGTTTTGTACTTCTCGCCTCAAAGGGCGAGAAGCGAGTCAACCCCGAGATCCCCCCTAGGAATCTGGGAAGAATCCTCTTTAATTGGGGGAATGCTGCAGATGACTCCTGAGACTTGCCAGATCTCTTCCTGGTACTTTTGGGATGAACCGAGTCTCCAGAAAGGGAAGAGAGTGATTCCGTCGATTTTGTACTCCTAGCTTTCAGGGACGGAGTGCGACTCTCCCTCGCGATCCTACCAGGTGAATGGGGAGAGTCCACTATCTTCCAGGAAGTTATGCAGATAATTTCCGAGACTAGTCAGATCGCTTCATAGCTTTCTCGGGATCGTTCCAAGACCCGAGGGAAGGACGAAAGTCATTTTGGTTGGTTTTGTTATCCTTGCCTCGAGGATCGAGGAGCAAGTCTCGCTCGCAATCGTATCTGGTAATTGGAAAAATTCTCTCACTTTTCGAAACGCGCTGCAGATGATCCCTGAGACTTGTCAGATCACTTTCTGGCCTGTTTGGGATAGTCTGCGACTCAAGGACGGAACGAGAGAGATTCCCGTCGATTCTGTACTCCAAGCTCCGAGGGTCAAGGAGCGAGTCTCGCCCGCGATCCTACCGGGTAATGGGGAGAGAATCCTTCATCATTGAGAAAGGAATGCAAATGATCTGGGGGACTCGTCACATTACTTCCCAGCCTCTTTGGGATCGATCCGAGTTTCTTGAAGGGAACGAGAGTGATTCTTGCCGGTTCTATACTCCTCGCCTCGAGGGTCGAGGGCGTGTCACCCTCGCGATCCTCCCTGGGAATCTGGAGAGAATCCTCTCTAATTCAGAAAATGATGCAGATGATCCATGTGCCTTGTCACATCACTCCCTGGCCTTTTTGGGATGGACCGCGCCTCGAGTACGAAACAAAAGTGATTTTCGTAGATTTTGTACTCCTTGCTTCGTGGGTGAAGGGGCGAGTCTCGCTCGTGATCATACGTGGCAATTCGAGGAGAATCCTCTGTTATTCAGAAAATGTTGCGAATGATCCATGAGACTTGTAAGATCACTTCCTGGTACTCCTGGGATGGACGGGGGCCCTGGAGAAAAACATGAGTGATTTTGGTTGGTTTCGTTCTCCTCGCCTCGAGGATCGAGGAGCAAGTCTCGCCCGCGATCGTACTTGGTGATTGGAGAAAATCCCCTAACATCCAGAAAACGAGGCGAACAATCTCTGAGACTTGTCAGATCACTTCCCGGCCTTTTTGGGATGGTCGGCCACTCAAGAACGGAACGGGAGTTATTCTCGTCGATCCTGTACTCCTGACTCAGAGGGTCAAGGAGCGAGTCTCACCCGCGATCCTACCGGGTCTATTACCCGGAACTAATGGGGAAAGAATCCTCCATCATTCAGGGAGTGATGCAAATGATCCATGAGACTCGTCACATTACTTTCTAGCTCCTTTGGAATGGATCCGAGAGTCTGGAAGAGGAAGAGAGTCATTTATGACGGTTTTGTACCCCTTGCCTCGAGGATCGAGAAGCGAGTCGCCCCCGCGATCCTCCCTGGGAATCTGGAAAAAATCCTCTCCAATTGGGGGAATGATGCTGATGATCCCTGCGACTTGTGAGATCTCTTCCTGGTACTTTTGGGATGAACCGAGGCTCTAGAAAGGAACGAGACTGATTTCCTTCAATTTTGTACTCCTCGCTTTGAGGTTCGGAGTGCAAATCTCGCTCTCGATCCTACCCAGTAATTGGGAGAGAATCCACTATCTTTCAGGTACTGATGCAGATGATCCC
Source organism: Eretmocerus eremicus (assembly GCA_030522705.1). NCBI lineage: Eukaryota > Metazoa > Arthropoda > Insecta > Hymenoptera > Aphelinidae > Eretmocerus > Eretmocerus eremicus. The sequence goes on from JAPYYZ010004228.1 coordinate 3,103, forward strand.
CAAGACTCGTCAGATGACTTAATAGCTTCCTCGGGATCGTTCCGAGACCCCATTAGAGAACGAGTGATTCCCGTCGGCTTTGTACTTCTTGCCTCGAGGGTCAAGGAGCGAGTCTCGCCCGCGATCATACCTGGGAATTCGAGGAAAATCCTCTGTTATCCAGGGAATGATGCAGATGATCCAGGAGACTTATGAGATTACTTCCTGGCACTTCTGGGATGGATGGAGGCTCTAGAAAAAAACAAGAGTGATTTTGGTTGGTTTTGTTCTCCTCGCCTCGAGGATCGAGGAGCAGGTCTTGCCCGCAATCATATCTGCTGATTGGGAAAAATCCGCGAACTTTTCAGAAAAGCGATGCAGGTGATTCCCGAGACCCGTCAGATCACTTCCTGGCCTTCTTGGGACGAACCGCGACTCCAGTACGAAATGAGAAAGATTTTCATTGATCCTGTACTCCCCGCCTCGAGGGTCAAGGAGCGAGTCTCGCCCGCTATCATACCTGGTAATAGGAAGAGAATCCTCCATAATTCAGTAAGTATTGAAAATAATCCATGAAACTCATCGAAATTTCCTCTAGCTCTTTTGGGATGGATCCGAGACTCTGGAAAGAACAAAAGAGATTTTGGTCGGCTTCGTACTCCTCGCCTCGAGGGTCGAGAAGCGAGTCACCCCCGCGATCCTCCCTGGGAATCTGGGAAGAATCCTCTCCAATTGGAGGAATGATGCTGATGATCTCTGCGACTTGTCAGATCCCTTCCTGGTACTTTTGGGATGAAGCGAGGCTATAGAGAGGAACGAGAGTGATTCCCGTCACTTTTGCACTCCTCGCTTCGAGGGACGAGAAGCGAGTCACCCCCGCGATCCTCCCTGGAAATTTCAGGAGAATCCTCTCTCATCCAGAAAATGATGCAGTTGATCCCTGAGACTTGTCAGATCTCTTTCTGGTTTCTTGGGATGGACCGAGGCTCTAGAACAGAACGAGAGTGATTTCCGTCGATTTTGTACTGCTCGCCTTGAGGGAGTTGAGGAGCGAGTCTCGCCCGCGATCCTATCTGGTGATAGTTAGAGAATACTCCATCATCCAGAAAGTAGTACAGATGATCCGTGAGACTTGTTAGATCACTTCATACTTTTTTCGGGACTGTTCTGAGACTCTAAAAGAAAACGAGAATGATTTTGGTCGGTTTCGTACTCCCTGCCTCGAGGTTTGAGGAGCAAGTCTCGTCCGCGATCGTATCTGGTAATTGGAAAAAATCCTCTGACTTTCCAGGGAGCAATGCAAATGATCCTTGAGACTTGTCCGATCACTTTCCGGCTTTTTTTGGGATGGACCGCGACTGAAGTACAGAACGAGAGTGTTTTCCGTCGATTTTGTACTCTTTGCCTCGAAGGTCAAGGAGCGAGTCTCACCCGCGATCATACCTGGGAGTTCGAGGGAAATCCTCTATCATTCAAGAAATGATGCCTTCGATCCATGAGACTTGTGAGGTCATTATCTGACACTTTTGAGATGGATGGAAGCTCTCGAAAGAAACGAGAGTGACTTCTGTCCGTTTGGTACTCCTCGCCTCGCGGGCCGAAAAGCGAGTCACCCCCGCGATCCTCCCTGGAAATCTGGAAAGAATCCTTTCCAATTCAGGTAATGATGCAGATGATCCCTGAGACTTGTCAGATCTCTTCCTGGTACTTTTGGGATGGACCGAGGCTCTAAAGGAAAACGAGAGTGATTTTGGACGGTTTTGTACTCCTCGCCTCGACGGTTGAGGAGCGAGTGTTGCCCGCAATCCCACCTGGGAATTTGGAAAGAATCCTTTCCAATTCAGGTAATGATGCAGATGATCCCTGAGACTTGTCAGATCTCTTTCTGGTGCTTTTGGGATTGACCGAGGCTCTAGAAAAGAACGAGAGTGATTCTGGTTGGTTTTGTTCTCCCCGCCTCGAGGATCGAGGAGCGAGTCTATCCCTTGATCGTACCCGGTGATTGAAGGAAATCTTCGAACATCCAGAAAACGATGCAAATGATCTCCGAGACTCGTCAGATCACTTTCTGGTCTTTCTCGGGAGGACCGCAACTTCAGAACAAGAGGAGAGTGATCTCCGTCGATCCTGTGCTCCTCGCCTTGAGGGTCGCGGGGCGAGTCTCGCCCGCGATCCTACCTGGTATTAGAAAAAGACTCCTCTATGATCCAAAAAGTGATGCAGATTATCCTTGAAACTCGTCAGATCATTTTATAGCTTTCCTCTGATCGATCCGAGACTCTAGGAAGGAACGAAAACGATTCCTCTCGATTCTGTAGACCTCGCTCCAGGGACGAGGAGCCACTTTGGCCCGCGGTCCTTCCCGGAATTCGCAAAAAAATCTCTCATCTCCCCCAACTCGATGCAGATGATCCTCGAGATGTGAGAGATCCTTCACTATTATTCTTGGGATGGATTTGGGGCTCTGGAAAGAAACGAGAGCTATTTCTGTTATTCTTGTCCATCTTCTTTCGAAGGTCGAGAAGCGAGTTCCGCCCGTGATCCTCCCCGGTATTTGGGGACAGATCCTCCATCATCTCAATCACGATGCTGATAAACATCCACAAAGCATGGCAATGATACCTTGGGTTAGGGAGGGTAGATACCTTCTCTTGTTCAAACTGTCATAGTGGCACGATCTCCCGTCTCGCGATCTTGCGACGGTCGGTATTTACAGTTGCGCCACCTACTATTCACTAGGTCTTTCTCAATATGGCCCCGGTGTACGGCCTCGTCTTAACGTGCAACGAGGTGGGAACTGTCCTCAATCTTCACACTCTCACTAGAGAATTCATACGACGAGCGAATCCAACTTATTTGGAGATTTTGAGAACGAAAATTTTTCTCTTCCAAAGACGCATTTGGAGGAAAATATTCCGAAATTTCCGGCTCCAAATGTAGATTTTGAGAGCAGGTTCAAATCTCCAAATTGCTCTTGAAAGAAATGAATGTATATACCCACCTTGAGGAAAATATATCACGTATTTTGTTGAAAACTATCTAAGACATTTTTCTTGTCGAATTTCACGAATGTGGCAATCTGGTCAAAAATGAGACGAATCGCAATCTTCCGCGGAATTTCGCTTCTTTGACCGCTCACTGCGCATGCGCGTGATTCTGGAGCATTGAAAATGTCATGAATTATTAGTCAAAGGAATTTCCTTGAGGATGATTCATTGTGAGAGTCGATTCGATCGATTGGAGCCATAATTGATGCTGATTAAGGAGTAGATGATGCAATGAGGCCTCTCCTCGTCATTTCTCGGCATCACCGACCACAGAAATGCGATCAAATGGATTGCAAATGGCTAGTTGTGCATTTATCTTGGCGAAAACTACCAAAAGGAGAGTATATTGAGGATTTCAAGAATGTGATATCATAGCAGTTACCAAGAAAAATTGGATTTCTTGCGGTTCTTATGCATTTACCCCCCATGCGCGTAACCTCAGAGCTTAGAAAATGTTGAATGTCGATTGCTATTGGAGTTCCCTCGGGAATGAACTATTTCTGAGTAGATTTGATTGCTTGGAGCCAGTATTATGGCCTTCTAGAGATTAGATAGTCCAGTAGAATCCACCTCCCTCGTCACTATCCTCCATCATTTGCACCGACTACGAAGTGACACTTTGCTCGAGTATATTGAAAGTCATAGGAATACACTCAGAGACCGAGTAAGTTCATTCAGTTCATCAGTTTCAGAAAATACGCTCATTCAGTTTTGAGTTCCGGCCTTACGATCTAAAACATCCGTCATCGTTCTGATCCAACCGCACCTTGCAAGTGGAAGGCAATTCATGCAATCGAGCCTGTACTACTGAACACACCTCCGCAGCCGGAGTATCAGGAATGAAAATTCTAAGAAGTGGGATCGATACATAGAATGCCTATTATTCGAAATAATCATTGCGAAAAACACCTACCGTCGTTGTTTCTAGATAACTGATCGACAAACCTAAACTTACCGGGCTGGTATATTTTTGCTACCGCATGTGACGGCACGCCTCCGGTACCGAAAGACATCCATGTGGAGAAATTCCCGTTGTCTGAGTTTTTTTCCCGTTTACTCCCCCGTAAGCACTAATATAACTCGAGAGCGAGAAATTCGAGACGACCTACGGATTCGAATGAGCCGAGATACTTGTGTGCTCATCATTAAACAGGAAGTGACCGGGTTTTTTCGTGCTGATGAACTATTGTTATTATATTATCATGAATATTGTATGAGCATTCATGGGAAAACAAATGTGATGTCAGAGCCATCCTTCATCTCCTACTCTCTCTACCTTTCTTATACCCTCTCTCTCTCTCTCGCTTCTTTTTTTTAATCATTCTAGAGAGGCGGAGAATGCAAATACGCTTTGCAGGATGGCCGGCCATCCTGGAATGTGGGGCTCCCAGGTCTTACAGTATACCCACTAAAAACCCACCTCTTTGACTCGCCAGCCTAACGGGAGGCCGCCTTGGCATTACTTCCCGTTGGGAGGATCGTCTTGCGCACGGTGCGCTCTCTCGGTTGCCTGTCTTGTTACGTTACGTCCCGTCTGTCATCCACCTCTTCAGTCTTCCCTCTTCTCGGAGTGCTTGACGATCTTTTTTTCCGTTTCGCCTGCGGTCTCCTGCGGAAACTCAGGTGGCTGCCTGGCGTTGCAGACTCCTCTCCTTCTCCTCCTTCCTGGCCATCACTAGCTTGATGATGCCTGTAATCATGTCCCACGCTCTTCGATCCCGGAGCATACAGCTTACCAGGTTCGTCGGGTTCAGAGTGCTCCCGAACTATTCTTCGAGTGCGATTCGCTCCGTGGTTGTTGCCACACATTTGGCATCCTGGGTTTCCTCTCTACTTAAATCTGGTGAGGTAAGCCCCGAAGCAACCATGGTTGCTCAGTACTTGCGTGGTCCAGAAGTCCACTTCTCCGTGGGGACGCTCAACCCGATCCGCTTTGTTGCGGATCATTTGGTGCATCCATTTTCCGTCTTCTCCACTCAGTCTAAGCAGATCCCACTCAGTTTGCCATTCCATGAGTGTAATCGCCCTTTTTCGTTCCTTGAGGGCTTCTTTGTGAGTCGGGGCAAGTTTGCTCCCTGATTTGAACAGCTCTTTCCTGGTCGTTCACAGTCTGACTCGCTCTCCGACGAGCAAGCAGATGGGCGGTGTCTCCGCTAGGACGCATGCTGCATATTTTGACACAGTCCGGTAAACGCTTATTGCTTGCAGTGACGCTCTCTGTTGGGCTGGGCCCATATACTTGTCGATGACCGAACCCTGAATGACCCGCCCCCAAATGGCAGCTCCGTAAAGCATTATGGAGGGGCTGACGGTGTTGAGGAGCTCTCTCCAATTGGATCAGGGGCCGCCAATATCCGGCATCAAGCGCTGCAGGGCAGCACCCGTCCTCTCGGCTCTGTGCGCAGCTCCTCGAGCATGCCTTTTGTATGTCCTGGCATTGTCAAGCCATACCCCGAGGTACTTAACTTTTTCCTTAATCGGGATGTCCCGCCCGTCGATGAGGCATGTTGGGTTCTTGTAGATCCTCTTCTTTGTCGCTACCATCGCTTCGCATTTTGGGATAGCCAACTCTAGGAATCTGTGGGCCAATGCTCCTCGTACTACTCTCAAGGCTTCATTCGTTGTCGTTTGGGGACATCGAATCAGCTGCGACTCCGCCCAGTGCAATGTCGTCGGTGAAACCGACCAGTGTTGCATCGCCGGGGAGGTCCAGGTTGAGGACGCTGTCGTTTTGCACGCTCTAATCGAACGGTCCCGATAGGGAGCCTTGCACCACTCCGGCCGACAGCTCAATCTCCCCCCTGTCCGTGTCTGTGTCATCAACCACCTTCCTGTCACGAAAGTAGTCGCTAACGACGGTCAGGAGGTATTTGGGTACTCTTCCTCGGAGCGCCTCGTAGATTGGTTCGCAACTAGCGGAGTTGAAGCCATTCTTAACGTCCAACAGTATCACTGCGCAGAAGCCACCTGGTTTCGGCAGCATGTTGGTTGCTCTTTCTACTGCATTCTGGACTACTTCTATGGCATGAAGTGTGCTGAGCCCCTTTCGAAATCCAAACTGCATCGGTGACATATCACCCGATTCCTCATATGCTGAGTCTAGACGATTCAGGACCATCCGCTCTTAGAGTTTCCCGAGGTTGTCGAGCATGCCCAGAGGTCTGTGGGATGACACAACCCGTGGGTCAACCCCCTTCCCTTTCGGAATGAGAACGAGTTTCTGCCGCTTCCAAGCGGCGGGGAAAACTCCGGCACTGAGACACTTGTTGAATAGCCTGAGGATCATCTCGCGCCTCTCTTCTATTGTCAGCTTAAGAACCTCGTTGGGGATGCCATCCAGGCCTCGGGCTTCGCCGTTCGACAGTCGCCAGGCGGCCATGCGCAGTTTGGACTCATCGAACTCGGGGATATGCTCCATGACTAGGGCGGGGAACTGCGTTCTGGGTTCTCCTCTCGGGAAGAGTGCCTTGACGATGCTGAGCAGCGACTCTGCATCGGTTGGCGCTGAGCTACCTCCCCGCGATCGGAGCTTGCTCATCACAACGCGGTACGGCGTCTGCCACGGATCGTCGTTCACGAGATTGCAGAGTTCCTGCCAACATCTCCGCTTGCTTGCGCGTAAGGCTCTTCGAAGTGCTTTCCTCACTGACTTGTATGCCTCCTCATCGGTCTGTGCTGAAGGGCGTCGTTTTTTCCGAGATCACTGCTCACGATAGACGCTGCTCGAAGTCGGCCAATTTCGGATGTCCACCAGTATTCTCCTCTGCGTCACCGTGGCGGTGCTTTCCTGCGAGGCATGGACGCGTCGCAGGTCTCGCGGCGACTGCCTCATCAGGGCTTGAGCTACCTGTCAAGATGTCAGGCGACAGGTGGATTGACTCGCGGAACTTTTCCTCGGCGAGCTTTTTGACATGCCAACCGACTGCTGGTGGTAGGCGGAAACTCTTTTAACTTCCAGCAACTCGGAAAAAGTCATCACGGTGGTCACTGAGCGTCTCTGTATCGAGGATTCCCCATCCGGAGACGCGCCTCATCAGCACAGGGCTGACAAAGGTCAGGCTTAGGACGGACGAAGAGCCTCCCGGTGAGAGGTTTCTTGCCCCGCTTCGTTGACCAGGACTAGGCCCAGTCCGGCCGTGCGATCGCTCAAGGCTGTCTTTCTCGCGTCTCGCGGTCTGCCGCTCCAGGATGATGACTTTGAATTGAAATCCCCAGCCACCATCACTGGTTCTCTGCTACGCCTCACGCTCTGCCCAAAGCGTCGAGCTCCCGGATGAACTTCTCCATGGAGTTGCTAGGGGAGTAATGGCAACTGTATACCGCGACGTTACGGACAACCCCCTTTGCATAGCCGGGGCTGGGCTCTGGCTCGGCAGTCTCCGATATCTCTCTATCCAGGATCTGGATGACTGCAGTTCCATTCGTGTCTCACGTAGCCCCATCGAAGTTGAACTTGACGCTCGGCTCCGAGATCAGCAGTATTCCAGCCCCCTTTCTCCGAGCTTCCGCTTTTAGATAGATAGATAGATAGATAGATGGATTGCGCAACGGAGTCGATGTTCTGATAATCTCGGAACAGAATCAGAGAAGGAACCTTCCCCGATCTACGCCTGACCTTGGCGGCTGTGCAGTCATCCAG
>JAPYYZ010004229.1:0-24547 GCA_030522705.1 Eretmocerus eremicus
CATCAGGTGCGCTTCCAGGAACGGGCAGGACCCCCGGCCGCCCGCCCGGGAGGGTAGGTTGGGCTCGGCGGGGTGTCAGTGTAGTGCTTTGGGGTGTGCCGTGTAGGTTCCTTGTCTGCGGCCGCTTACGCGGCTAGCCAGAACCTGGCCCTTCAACGGGCCAGGAACTAGCCATTCCACTATCCGCAACCTGTGGACGCATCCGGTAGCATGGAAAAGTGCTCAGCCCTTCGAAAAGGAACACCCGGAACCGATTTCATCTTCTCCTATGATACGTATAGGTGAGTGAGTAATGAACAGATGATAAATCATGACACTTCATTGCCTTCATTGACGTTGAATGAGTGACCCAAATCCGTCATGAGTCTCAGCCTCAGTGAACTATGACGGTAGAGCGAACAAAAACTAATCGAGACGAGTCTCTCTCGAGGTATGGGAATGTGGAAGTCTAAGATGAAGGAACAGATCGATCAACCGTTCTCTAGTCGAGCTGAGACTCTGCTATGTAACGAGCTGGATTGATCAATATGACATAGACCAAGCTCGAAGGGTGAGTACTAATTTGTATGTATCTGATCGTGCCACCCATGTCGAAGTTCGACTACAAAGATTATAGTTGTAGCGAACGTATCTATAGGTTTTGTTCTAAAGTGAAAAGAAAAGCGATTTGAAAAGCTAAATTCAGACTTTATTTTGACGGAAGAAGAGTCCAATAATCAAATACAGCTGTGGATGGAATCGCAAATGATGCGTACCGTTCAAGGTGCAGGACAAGAGTCGTCGCGCCCGGCGAGGCCCGGCCTTTTTACAGCTTGCGATAAGAGGATCCCCTCTCCGTTGGGCATAATTCGCAGGATTCAGAGCTAAGGCTCGAGGTAGAGCATGGCGCGAAAGCTAGCACGTGGCTTGAGCTTGAGATGACAGTTCATTTCTTTCGCCGCCGCACCTCGCGAGTGCCTATAACATGAACTATTTCACCGATTGATGATTTTGCTGCTTGGGAAATTTACACACGTACGATGCAGTGCTATGCGCAATTTTCCGTCTCGCAGAAAGGTCCAAAAATCGGAATCTGCGACTTCCTTGCTCAAGAAAAATACGGTTTCGTCGGCATCTCCGTAGTTTTCCGATGCACATAAAATAGCAGATTGCTAAACGTACTCACAAGGGGGGGGGGCAAGACCTCCGAGTGACCAATCTTCACCAAAATTTTTTTACAGGCTCCTACCACCTAGCATATGAAGAATGTAGAGTATCTCCTGCCAATGGGCAATCTGTTTCAAGATACAGCTATAGACATTAGCATTGCCTATATAGACCTGTGTTAAAAGGTAATGTATATAGATGTACTAGCAATGCTAATGTCTATAGCTGTATCTTGGAACAGAGTGCCCATTCGCAGGAGATACTCTAGATTCTTCATATGCTAGGTGGTACGAGTCTGTAAAATAATTTTGGTGAAGATTGGTATCCCGGAGGTCTTGGTCTCCCCTAGTTAGTTGGTAAGTACGGGCTGAGACTGATGCTGAGGCTGGGCGTGCACTGCGAGCTTTGGCGATTCAGCTGGGCTAAAAACAATCGATCGAAGTTGCATAATCTTTTGATTTCAATTTCCTATACAAGGCGTAGATATTCAAACTATGCAAATAATGCGGTAGGTCCTTGCTCTAAATCATTCGGAATAGACTTTTCCTAAAATTCCACAACAATCATACAAAACGTTACATTTTTCAGGTGGCCATATTCACTGATTATTTCAATTTACATGGGGGTTTTTGCTTACTAGAATAAAATGTTCAAATCACATTTGCTGACGGAATTCTTTCAGATTATTGGTCTGTACGCCAAAATTTTCACATTACATTCACAGATTGCAGTTGAAAGTCTGCTCGCACACCACTCACTTTCATTCGAAGATTTCCTCGAAATACAACAGTCGCTCATATTCGACAATCATCCACAATCGTTTTCGGCATACTGTTGAATTCATCATTCTTTTAAACCGCTAGCAGGTGGCTGAAATTTCAACATCCTGGCACTCTCCCTTTGAGGCTCTCATATTTCGGCGGCGTACGTGACCAAGTATGCAGCTTTATATAAGTCCTGCTTTGATAATGCGAAAATGATCGATGAAAAATCTCGGGCTAAACAATCTGACCCGGCTGACAATCGAACCGTGGATCAGAGGATCACTAAGCCGACGGTTTACCGCTGCGCCATCCGGGCTTGTTGAGGGTCGCTATAGTTTTCGGTACATCACACTCGTCCACATTCTATAATGAGACGCACGCTCTCTCATTCTGGCTGCGCAGGCGTGCGGCTCGTGCAGCATACCATCGCTGCATAAGGCTGCCACACTTTCATGAACGAATACATTACGCTCTCTCTCTCTCTCTTTTCCTCTCTCTCGCGATTCTGCCGCGCCTGGACGAAAATGCCGCGCGTGCTCTGAGGCAACTTCAAACCCGCGCTGTCGAACTCGTCACGCGCGGAACAATAGTCAACTTGGTTATACTGAGCAAGCACTGAATGCTCCTCTCTCTCATGACCTTGCAATGACGCAGAACTGGTGAACCTCCTTCTCGGGGATTTGATAGCTATCTGTTGGATGGGGAGCGGGAGCAGACTGATTACGCCACGGCCCTCCTCATGGCAAATTCCGAATACGGGTTGTATTGTCAGGCCTATGGTTTTCTTCGGATCGTGGTCGGCTTATCCCTCTGCACGGATGTGGATATGATTGCTCCACATGTCATGATCAGTCATGGAGTAGGAGGAACATCCGCTCGTCCGGATCGGATCGTGCCAACTGTGTCTGATCTGCTGCGTATTTTAGGATTAACTCGGTGATACTACTGAGAAACACTTAGATCTCGTTCTCGAATCACCCTGCAGTGCAGCTGGCTCAGGAGTGCTATCTCCTCTTCGATTCCGTTGAGATCTGCTAAGCGACTGGAGCGTGTAAATGGACCAGTCGTGCCGAAGCCCTTTTGATGACAGAATACGAAGAGGAGTAGTTTGGTAAAACAAAGGGTTTTCCAGCTCCGTGATGGGCTCAGGATTCTGCGCTGATGTAGGTACATTTGGGCCCTGTAGTGTGAACTGGGATCTACAAGACGAGGACCCTTTCGTCTGTATGCGACCGTGCAAGCTGTGTCTATCGACCGCTCCGGAGATTATGGTCAACTTGGTTAAACTCCGGAGAATAGTTCGATAGCCTCCCTGCATCACGCTGCGGCGGCGATGAATCAGATGTGCTCTCTCCTTGTTGGTCCCGTTGAGATCTATTGGATGACTGCTGCGTGTGAGTGGTCCGATCGCACCAAGGCCCTTTCCATACCGAAATACGAGAAGGGGTAGTTCGGTCAGACATATGATTTCCCAGCTCCTTGATGCGCTCAGAATTCTGCGCTGATGTGGGTTCAATTAGCCCCTGTCGTGTGATCTGAGGTCTACGAGTCGAGTACCCTTTCGTCTGTATCCGATCGTGCCAGCTGTGCCAATCATCCACTGAACAGGTTAGGGTCAACTTGCTTATACGACTGAAGACCAGTGTGATCCCCTCCTCGCGTCACGCTACAAAGGCGCTGAATCAGATTTTATCTCCCTTCATTGGTCTCAATGATAGCTATCGAATGACTACTGACTGTGACTGGTCCGATCGTGCCAAGGCCCTCTCCATACCGAAATACGAATAGGGGTAATTCAGTCAGACATATGGTTTTCCAGCCAGCTGATCCGCTGAGGACTCTGCGCTAATGTGGGCTCAATCAGCCCCGGTAGTGTGAGCTGGGATCTACAAGACGAGTACCCTTTCGTATGTATCCGAGCGTGCCAGCTGTGTCTATCATGCGCTGTGGAGGTTAGGGTTAACTTGGTTATACTTCGGGGAATAGTTCGATAGGCTCCCTGCGTCACGCTGCGGCGGCGCTGAATCATGTGCTCTCTCCTTGTTGGTCCTGTTGAGATCGATCGGATGACTGCTGCGTGTGAGTGGTCCGATCTTGCCAAGGCCCTCTCTATACCGAAATACGAATAGGGGTAATTCAGTCAGACATATGGTTTTCCAGCCTCGAGATCCGCTGAGGACTCTGCGCTAATGTGGGCTCAATCAGCCCCGGTAGTGTGAGCTGGGATCTACAAGACGAGTACCTTTTCGTAAGTATCCGATCGTGCCAGCTGTGTCTATCATGCGCTGTGGAGGTTAGGGTTAACTTGGCTATACTACTGGAAGACAGTACGATCCCCTCCCTTCGTCACGTTGCAGTGGCGCTGGATCAGATTTTATCTCCCTCCATTGGTCTCAATGATAGCTATCGAATGACTACTGACTGTGACTGCTCCGATTGTGCCAAGGCCCTCTCCGTACCGAAATACGAATAGAGGTAGTTCAGTCAGATATATGGTTTCCCAGCCTCGTGATCCGCTGAGGACCCTGCACTGATATAGGTACATTCGGGCCTCGTGGTGTGAACTGGGATCTACAAGACGAGTACCTTTTCGTCTGTATGCGACCGTGCAAGCTGTGTCTATCATCCGCTGCGGAGATTATGGTCAACATGGTTATACTCCGGAGAACAGTTCGATAGCCTCCCTGCGTCACGCTGCGGCGGCGCCGAATCATGTGCTCTGTCCTTGTTGGTCCTGTTGAGATCGATCGGATGACTACTGTGTGTGAGTGGTCTGATCGTACCAAGGCCCTCTCCATACCGAGATACGAATAGGGATCATTCAGTCAGACATATGGTTTTCCAGCCAGGTTATCGGCTGAGGACTCTGCACTGATGTAGGTACTGATGTTGGTCGGGCCTCGTAGTGTGAACTGGGATCAACAAGACGAGTACCTTTTTGTCTGTATCCGATCGTGCAAGCTGTGTGTACCATCCACTGCAGAGGTTAGGGTCAACTCGGTTATACTATTGAAAGACAGTGCGATCCCCTCCCCGCGTCACGTTGCAGTGGCGCTGGATCAGATTCGCTTCCTCCTCATTGGTCCCGTTGGTGGCTATCGAATGATTACTTTTGAAAGGAACTCCGTGAAATTATGTCACGGCCCCCTCAAATACCTACAGTTACATGCGGTCTGTTCAAAAAGTTCAAAAAATCTACAAAAAGACAGGAAAAAATACAAGTTCTTCTGGCTCGCATTGTTTCTTACCCGATTTTCGACCTGCGAGAAAGTTCTACAATTTTTACATGATTTTGAATTTTGTGGAAGGATTTTCAACTTGAACACCCCGGAAATATCCTTACAAAGTTTCAAGACGAAACACGCACTGAAACGGAATGTAGACGAGTTTTCATCTCACGAGTCGGGGCGGGAGACGAAATGTTGCTCGTGTCCAATACGGAATGGGTTTTATCAGCATAAAACTGACAAAAAATGGATTGATTCCAATAGAGTAGGACGCAGTAATTCATCCGAAATAAAATCCCAATCAGGAAGATTTGATGACTCCCTGGTATTAGGATTTGGTTAATTCGCCTCGATCATTCACATCACCCGCAACACCCTACACGTTACATCGCGTCGGCGGTCACATGACATACCGTGATGCATTCATACACGTACCATGCACATACATTACGACACACGTGGCAATTCAATTGAATTTATATGTAACACATAACGCATGTTTCTAGACTAGAGCCCTTTGTGCCTACAATTGAAATCGATCAGGAAAGCCGCTGAGACGCGCAAAAGGTAGTCCAAAAAACGACGTAGAACACGTAAGCAGCCGGAGGCTCCGCTCCGACGCCGATCGCATCCGATCGGCTGCGCGCAACGCGGAGTGTGCGGAGTGACTGGCCCATGCCAAAAGTGTTTTGCCGCGTCGTGTGCACTGTCAGTGTCGCCCGTAACTGTACATTAGGGTGACCGTTATTTTCTAAACTGTCCCGATCGTTACTCGCCTCCTAAATCTTTTTTATGTGCCGAAAAAGTAATTCAGGAATTTCCAAGAAATTTTTTTTCGAAACCTTTCTCATAATGCCGATACAGGTTGTTTCCCATTCTGAAAACGTGGTATAATCCATCTAGAATAGGAGAATGGGTCTTAGAGACCCGTTACGAGCCAAATAAACTACTGAGAGATCCAAAGATATCATTTCCCACGCAAAATTTCATGCTGAATCCAAATCTGGCCTCAAATTTGCACCAAATTGCGTTCTAGGTAATCTAATTTGCAATTTTCAATCATTTCAAGTACTTGCGGTAATTGCTAATGACCTCCCTTCCGCATGGTCTTGGGATCTTGTAACCTAGCGCAATCGATAGCTGATGGAATTCCTCTCGAATGACTCCTCACTCAAGTCAATTTGATGCATTTACGATAAAGATGGAGCTATTTGGAGGAAGATGGAAGGACATGTCAGATTTGAAGGATCGCCTGATACCCCGAACCTGATACCAACAGACTGAGGCACACATCTTCAAATCTCACAGAATTTTCCATCTTTCTCCAAATAGTTCTATCTTCGACGAGAATGCACAGAATTGACTTGTGTAAGAAGACATTCGTAGAGAAATTCAAGGTCCTAATCAGGAAAAATTCTAGCTTGAATTCAGAAGCTAGTGGATGCATCTAATCTTTCACCAATAACTCCTTACTCATTTGTTATATCTCAAAATCTACTTGTTCATCTTATTCTACGGTAATCGAATCACTCTATTTTCTAGTTCATAGATCTCACTTAGACCTAGTCATATTATCATTCGGATTATAATTTTGCGCAAGTAGGAATTCTCTCGATTAAACATGGACTGAATCTTTATAACAAAACCATGAGTTTGATTGAAACGTTTGGAGATGATCATCAGGATAGAATGGAGAAGCCGGTCGAAGTTTCATGAGTATGTGGAACAGATATGCTTCACTTCATAACGTCCTCAATTGTAACCTTTTCGTAACTCTCATTCTTCCTGGCGCAGTCATGATATGCTTTCAAACACATTTTGCATTTGTGTGCTTCCTTCACCAGATGAGGGGTTCCACGTCAAATTTAGAACTTTTCTGCAACTATTTTTTAAAAGTTCCCGAAGCATTTTTTTTTCGGTTCGGGATGTTGAAAGAGGATTTGAGAAATTTTTTCTGGTCCGAAAAAGTTTTTTTTGCTGTTGCTAGGCCTATACTGGTGATTTAACCTCATAATTTCAAATGATTGGAAAAACGAAAACTGTCCTCGTATTTTGCTCATAACTTTGAAACGGCTCGACCAGTCTCGACGATCGAAAAAACACTGGGTAGGTAATTAAAAAAACTATCAAATCACCACTCGTAAGATCCAATTCGAGTCTTTCTAACTGCCCCAGAAATTGAAATAGTCGGAAATCGTAGATTCGCTTGTAACTTTTTTGACGTATCAAAGAAAAAATTTTGAAAAATTTTCTTTCTCTTTGTCTAGTTGTGTTCTAGCTGTCAAGAATGTTTGGTTCAGTCTTTAGCACTTTGGTACCCACTAGAGCTTTTTAAGTGCGCTCAAAAGCCTCGAAAATCACAAAAATCATTTTTTTCTTCCTAAGAACTCTCTGAAATGGAACTGTAATTCATTCCAACGTGTTTGTTGGGTCATTTCACACCAAAAATACATTGTTTCAACTTCTTTTTGACCGTAGAAAGAAAACAAGTACGAGAAAAGGTGGGGAAAATTTTTTAAAAAGCAAATTCTTATTCAGAAGATGGAGTCTACTGCGCATGCGCGTGCTTGTAGAGCATTGTCAGTGATTTCGTTCAATAGTTGAAACGGTTACCTTCAGAATGAGCCCAGATTGAGTCAATTTTATGCAGTAGAATCGGAGATACAACTGTTTTAAAACTTTTAAAAATCCAAGGTACCAAATCCGTGAGCCCTGGCAGAGCTCGACGACCTTCCCAAGCTTCAAACGCGTGTACCTCCGGTTCTACTGTATCAAATCAACCCCAGCTTGGCTCATTTTGAAAGTAATTGTTAAGCTATCGAGCAAAATTACTCATAACGCTCTGCAAGCACACGCATGCGCAGTAGACTTACATATAATCGGTTCGAATGGAGGAAAGATTAGTTCTTACTTGGTCTAACGCGAGTTCCTCACAAACGTGCGTGCATGTGGATAAATTATTCATCCTTCGCCATGAATGCCTAGGATCCCGTCAACTCAACTTTGGAAATTCATCATAATTCCGTCACACTAATCATTCACAACTAGGAAGTATCCTCCACGCTGAGAATTGGAATTTCACGACAATAAAACCAAGATTACAAAGAAGACATTCTCTGTAAAAGGTCTGAACCTGAGTTCCTTGAGACTGATCTTGGATTTACAGTTTTACGTCTTCAAAATCCAAAGATGCTGAAAGAGGTTCTTATTCTCATAATTTTCTTAGAAATCGGAATAAAACGATGGTATTTTTGAGTTCCATCAATGACGTTTGCATTACAGTCTCCCCTCGTTAACACGAATGTGAAGGGGTAGAGATTTTGTTCGTGTTATATAGGTATTCGTGTTGAGCAGGAGGTCGGGTCCACTCTGTGATACGAAATAATTTGTGTTAACCAAAAGTGCTGATAACGCGAAATAATCCGCGTTGAAAATCAGAGAACAACATTGCTTTGCTGCGTTATCCGGAAAAATTTAATCAAATACTTAATTATGTCCTAGTAATTCGTAAGAGGCTTCTCTATCATTCATTGATAAGGATACAAATTAATTAAAATGAATACTCATAAACAAAATCACTCATGAACGAAATTAGCCAGAAAATGAATTACTCAGATCCCTGATTCACAAGGAAATTATCTAAAGTTTTTTGACGATTGGAGCTCCGTCCAAGTTGAATTTATCTCGGCCTGCAAATTTTTTTTCAGTTTCACTGAAATTACTCAGCCATTTATCTACATCTTCTTCATTCACTTCATTCAACTCTCCACAAATCATTTGGGAAGTGATATTTTCACACTGTCTGAATCCTGTAAACTATACGTTTGAAGCTTCGAAATCGTACATTCTAATTCTTCAGCAAAAACTAGAGCTTTTCTTTGCAATAAAGAATTACTTACTGGAATGTTCTTCTTCCGAATCACACAAAACCAGGAGAATAGCGCTGATTCAATTTCAGCATATCTTCCAGCGCGAAGATGTTTTACAGTCGTTGTTATGGTTCTAGAAGCAATAGTATCGTGAAGCTTTTCTCTTTGTTCGATTATCGTTGATAACGTAGAGTTTGGAATGTTGAAATGTCGTGCTATGTCCTTTTTCCTCTCCACGCCACTCTCGAGTCAGCGTAAAATGGAAATTTTAGTTGCAAGATCGACGGACGCTTGTTTACGCGGTACCATTGCTGTTAATTGAGCAGTCGACGATGCGTGATTATGACACTGTTGACGAACCGGATTCGGGTAAACCAAGATCCAGATGACCGCGAGGACAAAAATTCATCCGAGATTCGTGTTGGAGAGGAATCCCCTATACTCGCCCATGTTAATTTGGAGGGGGCAGAATTTTGTTCGCGTTAACCAGTTAGTTCGTGTTATAGTCGTTCGCGTTAGCGAGGGAAGACTGTAATGAAAGCAGTCTTCGACCTCTGTGCCAAACAGCAACGATACGGTACGGGCGCAAGGGAAGGGCAGGCCTGGCAAAGGGACACAATGTGCATGCGCAGTGCACTCCTATAGTCCTATATCTCATGCGATCGGAGTGATTTGTTTTTTGTTATGAATCATGAAAATACTTGAATTGTTAACCACGAGCGTTAAGCAACTATAGATAGAGCGCAAGTGGCTCTTGGAGATGAGATAAGAGGCATGAAGATGAGCAGGCCTTTCCGCGAAAATGTAAGTAGGTTGCTGTCGTACAAAGTGATTTATTTGAAAACAGACTTGTAAGTGAGCGCATATAACTGACCATGGCACTAAATTGACAAGAGATCAGCTGTCGAGTGTGATTTTCTTTCAAATTCTTCCTGAGCACTTTATTCCCTCGATATCCAGGGACCTCGATTTTCTTCAGACCTTAATATGGTTCCATCCTTTCAAACGCGCGTGTATTCGACCCTGCTATATCAAATCCGAATCCAGCGTAGGTCATTCGAACGGGAGATTCACCATCTATCGGATGAAATCACGTACAGAGCTTTCCGAGCACGCGCGTTTGTGAGGAACTCGGGTAAGACCAAGTAAAAATTTCTCAAATCCTCTTCTAACATTCTGAACCGTAAAAAATGCTTCGGGAATTTTTAAAAAATAGTTGCAGGAAAGTTCTAAATTTGACGTTGAACCCCTCAGGTACGAAATCGTACCATGGCATTCTGAACATCCCGGCATAATCGGATCCTGTTTTTCCTTATCAAAAAGTGATTCGACTTGAGTTCATAATTAACGTGAGTCTTTGGAGAGGAATAATTTGGGCATACCGAGCCCTTTTTTCCTTTTGAAAAAATACAGCGCGTGCGTGAGTCAGTTCTCCGAGACCTATGGGTCGACGGAGTGTACTTTGACGATGTGTACCACACCTGCTCTGTCACACATTCCTGTACTGCCAGACCCCGTTGGTTCATTCACACTAGTTCTTGCAGCTGCGTTGGTGTCCATTGTATCATAGCGTGGTAATGATGTATTGCCGCAAGGGTCCATTACACCGATGTTCAATCATAGTCCGTCAAGTTCTTCGCATTCGCACAGTTCGTTTATTAACTTTCCATTTGCTCATTATCACACTCCTGCTCCGTAAGTGGTTCTGCGAGCGTAGTTTGGAGCAGCGCTTCAGCGGTACTTGCACTTGCGCATGGGTGTCACATTCACGCAATTCACTCACTATGTTTTGCACACGTTCACTCTCACTATTACTCGCTTCAGAATGTAGAGTGAATCCGACGGCAGCTTGTGAATTGAGCATGTTGAGCACTGTTGTTTCCTTGGAGCTTACTGAAAATCTCTCTTATTGCCGGAAAGTTCCTTCGGTAGATATCATAGCTCCTCTTTTGATATTTTTGAGAGTCCTATTGTGCAATTGTTTTCTTTTTGTGACATATTCACAAACTTCAGCTCAGATTAAATCGTCGCCATGATAAATTTTCGAATTTTGAGACTTATCGAAGATCTTAAGATCTTTCCCTGCAAGATTTCGATCGCTTTGATTATGGTATAAGGCTTCAGCTATAGACTGTGTTGTAAATAGCTCAACCAAATCTTCTTCACAGCCCATTTTGATTCTTACTCCTCCCTCCAAAGTGTCGCACTTCTATCGCTACGGAAAGCAATTCTGAAAAAATAGAAACGAGGACGTCATGAGAATTAGCCAAATTCTTCCGTCAGATTGAAAGTGTCTATTTTCAGCTAAGTGAAGACAAATGGTGATCTTATTTGTTATGGATACTACGGTAGTTGTAGACCAGAATTTTTCATTGCAGAAATGCTTCTAAACTTTGTAAGAAACTAATTTCAGTCTGGATGAGTATGTATGCAGAATTTCAGAACGATTGACGATCTTATTTCGGGGATACGGACATTGGAAGTTGGAATGTTCTTGCTGCTTTCAACATGCATGCGACCGCGGGAGAAGACGGCAAAATCGGCTCCAGAAAAGATTCTGATCACAAGAAAACCCTGAGAGTTGGAGAGAAACAAGTGATTATGGCGGTCAACATCATGGCTACCTCCGCCCACGATCGACTACGTAGTTTTTCAGTAATTGCTATAAAAAAATCGAGAGTCGCAAAACGGCCATCACATGTATTCAATTCTGAAGAAGGCCATCATGCGAATCGTGCCTGTTTCGGTTCGCGGAGGCTCAGCCACTCTTTTTTGTATGCTATTCACTCGGAAAAACACCGTAATGAGCTTTTTCACTGATATTGAATGACTTGATGTGGATTGGAAAGTAAGGTTAAATATCTTTGACTCGCGTAGTTGATGTACAACTACCTTAATAGAAATAATATCTATTGCAAACTCGTGGAATTTCATAATCACAAAGAAGAACTTTTTGTGAACATTTCTAGTTAACGCGATAGAAAAATATCAGGTGACTGCGATGACGGTACGAACATTCTTTCAGCGATATATTTTGATAGATTCTATCGCAGGATGATCCAGATCGGTCTCGAATGAGAATTTATCGGTTTTTCCTGCTATCATTTATTGCACCTACGTGCGACGTTTCGACTGTATTTTTCGCAGCCCTTTCCAAGCTAAAATTATATACATCATTACACACAGCACAAGTCAACAGAGATCCATCATTGTGAAGAAATAACAAAAATTACCTCAATTAGAGTTTCATAAATTGTAAGTTTAAAACATCACAGATTTTTCCCAAGAATACTTGGAATCATTAAATGATACACTGAGATCGAGTGACTAAAGTTATCCAAACCTGTGAGAAAGAGCAAAGTCTGAAAACTTGGAAAAGTCGAAAGTGTGATGTTACAGAATTTACAAACTTACGGATAACCATACAACCAGGCCATTTTTTGACTCTTTGAGTTATTTTGAGGAGAGAGCGATGAAAAATCTCTCCTCTTCCATGATCACAGTGGGAGGAATCAAAGCAGACTGTGTTTGTCCAGTCAGTCATATGACAGTAGAGAGGGGAGGCGGAGAGGGAAGGGAGGGAGGAAGGGGCCGGTAAGAGTAGAACGATGATTTATCGATCGATATTCAGACATTCCACAGGCAATAATCAAGCAAAAGGGTATCACCTGATGCAATTCGACTCCCCTGAGATGTGGCAGAGAAAAGTTCTACACCACATCAATAAATTCACTCACACAAAAAGACATGTCCCGATTCAAGATAGAGTAATCTCTCAGAAAATCAATATCACAAATGAATTCATTCGGTATCATAGAGAAATTTTATTCACTGAAGCAGATAAGGGTAATGTCACAGTTGCAATTCTCAAAGATGAGTACATCTCCAAAGTGAAACAGTGCTTGGGTGATGAAGAATATTATGAAAAAGTCAGCACATCTCCTTTGAATAAACTAAAAAACTCTCTCACTCAACTCATTACAGAATGGAAAAATATGGGTGTTTTTGACTGTGAGCCATGTTTCAATGATATAAACCATAAATATTTCAGTCTTTCTCAGACAAATATTCCACGTGCTCATGGCTTAGTAAAAATCCATAAACAGAATAATCCCGTCCGCATCACTGTATCTGCTGTTAACAGCCCCACTTATCGTTTGGATGAATGTTTATCTCTCATGTTCAACAAATACATTCCGATGCCTGATTCTCGCATAAAAAATAGTTATGGAATGAAACTTGCTATTGATGATTTGACTATTCCAGAAGGTTACGAATTAGTGTCGTTCGATGTTATCAGTTTTCTCATTTATTCACGTCACCACTCGATTCTTGAAGCTCTAAGCAAAAAATGGGAATTTCTGAAACACATTATTGGGAGAAATATCAGCAAAAGTGAATTTCTTCCCGGGATTAAAATACTTCTCGACTCAACTTTCATCCATTTTAATGGCGAATATTATAGAAAAGTTGTAGGATCTCCTATGGGGGGTTGCATGAGCCCATTTTTTGCCGATATAGTTCTGAAAGCTCTGGAACTTTAGAGCTTTAAAATCATGAAAAATAGCAGTATATTACTATATAAGAGATATGTTGACGACTGTTCTTTGGTCATGCTTAAAGAAGATCTCACTACTTGCTTGGACGTTTTCATCAAGTACAATAAGTTTCTCCAATTCACTTTTGAGATGGAAGAAGATAATAGTATTAGTTTTTCAGACCTCATGATAATCAGACGACCAAATCAGACTAGCATCACGAATTGGTACAGAAAACCCACTGCCTCCGGACGATACGTGAATTTTTTCTCGCACAGCCCTACATCACAGAAAATAGCCGTTATTTACAGTTTAGTTGATGAATGTATAAAACTTTCGGATCCTTCCTTCCATTCTGAGAATCTGGAAATAATTCGCTCATTCTTGTCAAGTAATGGATACCCACTAAACTTTGTCAATAATACGAGAACGGATTCCATGGTCTCTCGACCTTACCTTCGGTAAACAAACAGCTAAGTTTCAGAGCATCTCCTTTACACTCAAGTAAGTCAGAATATTTTAGCATAGTTGTAACTTCACATTAGACGATTCTACTTTTCTTTGAGGTTATTCACGAAATCTGAATCCAATCAGAATTCCTCATTTGAAAGCAATGCTATTCTACATTGAAAAGGTTACTCATGAAAGGCCAATGGAGAATTTTCCATCCATTCTTGAACGGTAGAAGGAGGTACTTGAGACTTACTGTGGATTTTGCGTTCATGTCCAAATTCACTTACTCCAATTCCAACTTAATTAGATGAGATGGGTTGAACTAAGTGGAGAATCAAGGACAAAATCATGGAGGATCAAGATCAAAATTTTCACCTTGAGTCTATATTATGGTCATGGGAATGAGTTTTCACAACATATTCACAGGAATAGAGAATATAAACAGTTAAAATCTTTGTGAGGATTAAATTCACAGAGATGTATCATCTCAACTATCTTCATCATCGCTGTCACTGTCACCCAATCCAACTTCCATACCATTTTCAAAAATTTGATTCAAAAATTTAGCTGGCTCCCTGATTGACGGTAAATATCGTCCATTTCCAAGGTACCAGACTACTGCCATTATATGGGCACAGCATCCTACAGTTTGAGCTCCTGCCCCGCATTGGCAATAGTACTCAATTATAGAACTACTTTCATTCTTTGCCAAATCACATAACAGAAAAGCTGTGCGCCGTACTGAGTTTGAGAGTCGAGACACTAATTGTATACCTAACAATAATGGCTCGGAGACGCTGATTTCGTATTTTTCAAAATCCAGGGACTCAATTTCTACACGTGATTGTATTTCATACTTTCCAGTATCACTAACATGCTCTGCGTAGTATGACTTAGCCTGCTTCAATTGATACGCCCCCAGAGCGGAGTGATATAAATCATTGTCAGAAAGGGTAGGGAATCGTGGTAAAATGCCAGCATCCATCTTCGTGAACATTTTCCTTTTTCTTAGCAGCTTCAAGTCATTAATCATGTCAAGAATCAAATTTCTCTTGTTCATATTTTGCTTCATCAACTCTGCAATGAGTTCGTGGTCTTTCTTATCAGATTCAATTTTTGAGTAGAATGCGTTATAGAGAGCACATGCATTCCTGAAATCATCGATGAAATGAGGGACACTCTTATTTTGCCACACATGGTCGAAATAACGGAATTGGCTCTTGAGAGTTCCTTGAATACACTCGATACTGAATCTTATTTTAGTGACAAGTCGAGAATAATTGGCTTGCTCCGTCGTTAACTGATTCTCATTCTTGTTGAGGAAACATGGCATTTTTGTTCCAAAGCCTTCGTTTTCGAGCTCCTCCAGAACGTCTCGAAAACCTCTTTCGACTATAAAAACATCTCCTTCGACGAATAAATTCTTGAAGAAATCAGTCTCCATTATTTCATCTAATATCTTTGCATCTGAAAGATTAGCAGAGTAAGGCCCAAATGCATATATGATGAGTCCATTCGTCGTTACAACTAGCATGGGCTTGAGAAGACATCGATGTTTGTGCATGCTATAAGATGATTTTTGAAAACTATGATTCGCACTTTTTTGAATATAAATATATATGGTATCCTATACGGATATCAATACTCCTGATCAATCATCCAGTAGTAGCTTAGGCAAGGGAGATTGGTTTTGGATGAGATATTCACGTGTCAGACTTCGACCCAAATGAAGTTGTGTGAAATTCTCTTTTAATAAATTCCTGACTCTTTCCAAATGTCTCCCAATAGTTCGTGTAGGAACATCAAAAATCACAAAAAAATGTTCATCTGTATAACCATGTCTTAATTTTGAGAATTACAAGCCCAGCGCAAAAGATCTCTCTGATCTGATCGTCAGACTCTGTACATGCGTTGACAATGAAAGGAAATTTTCTCTATCCAACCCGGTTTGTTGCTTCAATTTTTCTTCAGAGATTGAATCATAAAAATTGTCGTCGAACGAAGAGCTTTTCAGCTTTCGAAGAGAGTTCAAATAAAAGGCAACATCCTCTGCTGTAATCTCACATTTGCCAGTTTGCGGAGTCAATCTTTCTAGATCTTCTAGTTCAAAAGTATTTTGATACGTTATATGCGAGTTACAACAACGTGGACCAGCTGGTCCAAATATCCCAGTTTTATGAAACACTTGTACACGTGAATCGTTGGGGATCCTGCGAATTTTATGAACATTTGGACATCTGAGAATACAAATACTGTAGGATGACAGACAGGCGTTGATATCGATCGCAATCTTGCATTCGACGCCACCCGATTCAGTAAATTCTGCTCCCGTATCTAGCTCTACATGATGATTCTCTTCAACTAGAAACCGATTTCTCTTAACAAGCTTGTGAGATTTGACACAGTTATGATCGCCATCCGAAATATGGTACTCAGTCCTAGCTCTTTTTTACAAACTAACATCACATTTATTACATCTAGCTATGATAACGGGGTGTTTCCCCTCTGAACTTGGTTCATCACTTGATTCTGAGGGCTTATGATTCGCCTCTGATTTACTTGACAACTCTATCATATTGACATTATGATCTTGATTCCTCTCATTCAAACTTCCGTTTATATTTTCTCCAGAGTAAATCCCAAACTCTTCACTGTCTATTGACGAATCTTCAATCAACGCCCATAATTCTTTATCGCTTTCGTAAATCTCTGCCTCAGATCCCATGGACTCTTCATCATCTTCTACCGCGCGTATTTCATTCATATTACTCTGTGGGACGTGCGTCCTATTGCAAAAAATGAGGAGAATGTTCTGGTACTATACATTTGAAGCCTATTAGATATATCCCGATCCAAACAGTCTACGTGGAAATTCATGTGAAATTTTGACAAGTAAGTTCCCGTGGGTATCCACGAAGAGAGTCCAAAAATGTCACTTCGAATTTTCCGAAGAATTCCGCGTAGACCTTTTAGATTGGAATGTACGAATAGTTTGTGTATTAATCACGGTGATAAATGAGACAGGGGAACGATATACTCCTACTTCGAACAACTAACTTGAGTGTCATGCAAAAAACTTCCTAATTAACCAACTGCTTTCGACCGTAACCTCGTTCAGATATGAATTTTTTATGTCAGGTATGTGTATCCATCGACACCATACAAAGCTTTTGGAGCCTCTGACTTCGGAACCTCTGACTTCGGCGCTTCTCAATATTCATATATATGATGTAAATCGCCGCTCGAGCAATAGAGTCAATAATATCGATCAGATCTATCTTATTAAGTTAATGAAAAGCTTCTCAATATTTCCCAACGTCCTCTACTCCATTTTGAAGCTTGTTTCGAAACCTTTGAAATGAATCAAGATATGTCTTGTCTAGAGCGTGAAGAGCTGAACTGTTCCGGATCTACAAAAGAAAAATGGTTGACAAGTTCGAGAGGGGGTGCACCAATTGAACCCATATCTGATATACGTCAACCGTTCTACCAAGTGATTGGGGTATAGCGAGCTCCAATGATTGACAAATCCTTCAGCATATTTTTGAATATTTAAAAACCACAACAACCGACTTCAAATTGAAATAATGTAGGACTGGATTGGGTTTCAGTGAGTAAATTTTTACGAATTTATGCGTTTACGCATTTACACAGCCCATCATCAGCAGCGCCACCGCGTAAATGCGTGAATGCGTAAACCGAATCCTGGGCGCGTCAGGCCGTTTGCCGTTCGTGCAAATAAAGCGAGTGCAATAGGTTCACGGTGCCCGAAACGGCCTTGCGGGCTCATCGCTATCAATATTTTATAGCACAAAAAACTGGAGATCGAATCCAAAGTTACGGTTATCAATTCAGAATGCTATAAACATAAAGTAAATTTCAATATAAGGGCGCCAAAGTTGGATGTCTCACATCGAGTAGTATTTTCCAACGTGAGCCGAGGGCAAGGGTCAAAATTAGCATGCAGATGCGAAATCTAACATTTACGGCCGTATATCTAAGCTATATACCGACAACCTGAGAGAGAAAGTCACAAATCTGAGTAAAAAAGCCACTTTCACGCACAGACTATCAAGGAATAAGCTATGATACGCTACATTTCTATGATTTGCAGTCGAGTTATGGATATTTTACGAACATAAAGATCGTACATTTCCAATGGAAGCCTGTAACGATGCATCTTTCTTGTAAGATAGCGTTTATTCGGCTCCCAGATGTCCGAATTCAAAGAACTTTGGCTCATTTTGCAGTTATTCTTAGGCCCTCTTCTTCTTAGGTCCTCCTATTCGGAACCGCCGTAGATCATACTGGGAGCTCCTGAGATACAGACATGGATCTTCATTATGATAATATTGTTCATCTGACCTCTGGATGGTTGGAAATTCTCTGTCTTAACAAAAATGGTCAGCTATTCTCGGAATGTTCGTCGTTAGGATCTCCTCCTTTTAATGAGTCTGTACACTAGTTCCTCGAGAAGAATGATGCATTTCCATCCTTTTGCATCCAGAATCTCACGAATATTCTTTCTTGTATCCAGCAAATACTTTGGGCTCCTCATAGATCATTTAGAGACTCTCCAGAAGTACTGACCAGAGAGGATCTACAAGAAACCCAAAGTATTTGCTGAATGCAAAAACGAATATTCGGGAAGTTCTGTACATAAAATGATCAAGATGGATCATCCATCTCGAGTCACTAGTG
Organism: Eretmocerus eremicus; assembly: GCA_030522705.1. Classification (NCBI taxonomy): domain Eukaryota; kingdom Metazoa; phylum Arthropoda; class Insecta; order Hymenoptera; family Aphelinidae; genus Eretmocerus; species Eretmocerus eremicus. The sequence continues at coordinate 18,699 of JAPYYZ010004229.1, forward strand.
TAGAGAGTAATTGAAGGGAGAAGATCCTAATGACGAACATCCCCAGGAAAGAAGACCACTTTTCCAATACAGAGAATCCCCAACCATCCTCAGAAGTACAATATTATCATGAAGAAGATCTACATCTGTACCCCAGGGACCGCAGTATGATCTACGACAGTTCCGAGAACTTGGTTGGATGAGAAAACTCACTCAGCAGATACTTTGGGATTCTTGTAGATCATTCAGAGACTCTAAGGATCTACAAGGAGCTCAAAGTATTTGCTGGATACGAAAAAGAATATTTTTGGGATTTTGGATGCAGAAGGATGGAGATGGATCATCCGTCTCGAGGAACTAGTATACAGACTGATCAAAAAGAGAGGATTCTGATGACAAACATTCCGAGAATAGAAGACCACTTTGATTAAGATAGAGAATCGGCTCAGGACTCTGCGCTGATGTGGGTTCATTTAGCCCCTAGGAGTGGACGAGTACCCTTCGTCTGTATCCGATCGTGCAAGCTGTGTCTATCATCCACTGCAGAGGTTAGGGTCAACTTGGTTATACTACTGAGAAACAGGTCGATCTCCTCCTCGCATCGCGCTGCAGTGGCGCTGAATCAGATGTGCTCTGTCCTCATTGGTCTTGTTGATGGCTATCGAATGACTGCTGCGTGTGAGTGGTCCGATCGTGCCAAGGCCCTTTCCATACCAAAATGAGGAAAGGGGTACTCTGGTCAGACATATGGCTTCCCAGCTCCTTGATGCGCTCAGGATTCTGCGCTGATGTGGGTTCAATAAGCCCCTGTCGTGTAATCCGGGATTTACAAGACGAGTACCCTTTCGTTTGTATTCGATCATGCCAGCTTCAATTATGCCTATCATCCACTAAAGAGGTTAGGGTCAACTTGGTTATACTACTGAAAAACAGTGTGATCCCCTCCTCGACTCACGCTGCAGTGGCGCTGAATCAGATTCGCTCTCCCCTCATTGGTTTCGTTGATAGCTATCGAATGAGTACTGCGTGTGAATGGTCCGATCGTACCAAGGCCCTCTCCAAACCGAAATACGAGAAGGGGTAGTTTGGTCAGACAAATGAGTACCCAGCTCCTTGATGCGCTCAGGATTCTGCGCTGATGTGGGTTTAATTAGCCCTTGTCGTGTGATCTGGGATCTACAAGACGAGTACCCTTTCGTCTGTATCCGATCGTGCCAGCTGTGCCTATCATCCACTAATGAGGTTAGGGTCAACTTGGTTATACTACTGAAAAACAGTTTGATCCCCTCTTCGAGTCACGCTGCAGCGGCGCTGAATCAGATTTGCTCTCTCCTCGTTGGTTTCATTGATAGCTATCGAATGATCACTGCGTGTAACTGGCCCGATCGTGCCAAGGCCCTCTCCATACCGAAATACGAATAGGGTTAGTTTGGTCAGACATATGGTTTTCCAGCTCCGTGATCGGCTGAGGGGTCGGCGCGGATTCGGGTCTAATTGCACTGTGTGGCACAATTTGCGATCTATCAAATGAGTACCCGCTCGTCTGTACTGGATCGTACCGCCACAGGTGGTGGCTATATCCTCGTTGAAATCCCGCCATCGAGTTGTACTACTGAAAAAGCTGCCAACCCTCCTCTCGATCCACTCTCTCGCGGCGCTCTTGTGGGAGGCAGTCTCATGTGTTGGGCTCATTAGGAGCTAAAAAATGTGCCTTCGCAGTATCAGAAATGATCGTGCCAACATATTCTATCACCCAAAATTCCTTAGGGGTAGTTTCCACCAGACCTCTTTCAACCCCGTGTAGAGCAAATCTAGTTTCCTGCGCTGAATTGCAAATACTCTCAAGTTGTGCGCCGCAAATTTACCGGTATCCTGAGCTTTGATTCGTTTGGATAGGATCGTGCCATCCGTATTTTTTGCATAATCAATGCTCAAATCGGGGTTTCGGGCGTGGAAAATTATCCGCTTGATTTATCGGATTTCCCGGGGGTTGGTACTTCTAAATTTTCGTTCATCCATCAGTTCCGGCCCTATACTGGCTGATACAAAAGGTCCCAGAAGTGCCCGGCCATGGGCCAATTCCCCATATAAAGTGACCATCCTCCAAGTCTAGACCTTTCTTGGAAAAAAATCCCCCGCTTTCTTCTCTTACTCCATAAATTAATCATCAATTTCAACACTAAATTACCTAGAATTTGACCCTCTGACACACGGAATCTTCGATGCGGTTCGATATTTGCCTTTCAAATTCTACACATTTATTCTTTAATTTCAAATACCTCACAAAGATTCCATTTCTCATATAAGCATTATTGCGGAAACTTGCAGATTTGGTCAGTTCCGTAGACTCGCATTTTTTGCTCTTCCGACCATGGAATGGACGCAGCAATTTTTTAACTTTCATCTGATGCAATGGTACTCTACTGAAAAAATTACCACGGAACATGTTGGGAATCTTTCGGTGGGACAACAAGGTGTCTACGGAACTGACGTGGAATCCCCATTACATGCATTGGAGTAAATGTCTCGGGCCCTCACATACGCATTTCGGCCATAAAGCTCATGGTAATTGATTGGTCCAATACCGTATTACAGAGGAGAATATTGGCATAGCAATTATTCTCGTTACATCAAGATGAAAGGCAGAAAATTAGATGAGACATAAATCGAAAGCGTACACGGAACTGACATTTGGGCCCTCAATCTTTCTATATAGAAAATATGGCTCCACGGACCGAGCTGGAAATTAATTCCCAATTGTATTCCCATAGAATACGCGAGAATAAATGTCTATGGAGTGGTTTCGAGCTTTTTTGTCAAAACTCAAGGTCATTACATGGAATCCACAAGTTTCCGCAATAATGCCCATATACTCTTCTTCTGATGAATTTTCAAACACTCATCCTTCTTCTGAAATTTTTCTTGTCCCTCCTTTTCTCTGTCTCGAGTATTTAATGTATATCGAACACTCTATGCCATCCTATGAGGAATTCCATAGAAGCCCATCGGAATCTATTTCATTTACAATTTGGAGAAGATTCTCTCTTCCTGCCTGAAATGAAAAGCTCTTTATTTGAGGAGTGGCCTCTTTTCGCGAATTTTCTACCGGTTCTCCTTAATCCTCGTTTGAAGAGACCTGCTGAAAAAAAATCCGTAGAATCTCATAGGAACTCACTGGGACATGACATACACGGAGCTTCATACAGAGGAACTTCATACAGCAATTCTGAAATTGCCAACTCCTCATAATAATAACTCTTAGATTTATCCGTTATATATCAAGTATATCAATTACAGTATGATGAATGGGTACCCTTGCAAATATGGAAAAAGTAGGGAAAAAATGATAATGAATGACGTCGCTTTGAGAGAGCATTCGGCTAGTTCTATTTAGCAGCGTATTTTTTCTCAATTCATAACTTTTTTCGTAATTTCTTATTACTTACAAATTTTGCACACTTTTTCAGATTTACTATCTCAAGAGGCTTATGAGTTTTTAGCTCTTAATATCCATTTCATTTCATCAATGAACTCTCAAAGGATTACTATTTTGAGGCTTCAAAATTCAAAAAATCAGTTCTTCCACCCTTTATATTTCTCTAGCTTCTTCAAATCTTTCTAAAACAACTGAAGACAATTCCTCTGCGCTACATCATATCTCAACAACTAATCTTAATTTTCAAAGTATTTTTATCTCATTATTACGATCGAAAAGCATTTGGAAGATCATAGAAAAGTCTATCGATTTACGTCCTCGAGGAAATTTCTTCATTCTTCTTACTAGGCTCGTACTTAACGTTAAAAATATGAAAAAATTTGTCTTCAATCAATCACCTGCAACTTTTCTGGACATCATTAGATCATCAAAATTCAAACAGGATATCGTAGATAAATCCAATATCTACATTTTTCTTTATTCCAAACTTTTTAACAACTTTTCCGATACGAGTTATGACTTTCGCAGGAAGACGTTAATCTCATGTTCGCACTCATCGAGATGACGAATGGCACGGTCACCTCGTTCATTCAGGATCATTTATTCCAATCATAGAGTACATTGTGAGCGATTCATTTGATTTGCACAACTTTAACGTAAAATTAGCCGAATTGTTTATTATTTCTTGAGTCGACGATTATGAATTGGATGAGTAAACACGACATAAAACTTTCTCTTCCGTAGGTCATAACTCAAATCAAAAGAGTCGTGAAGAAATTTTTGAGAAAAAGAATGTAGGTATCGAATCTATCTACAATATTCCGTTTGAACTTTTATGATCGGATTTTATGACCCAGCAAAGTTACAAGTCATTGATTGAAGATAAATTTTTTCACATTTTCAACGTGCAATATAGCCTGGTGAGAGGCTCTGGGAAATTTTTTCGAAGAACGTAAGCCAAGAGATTTTTTTATGTTCCTTCAGATGCTTCCCTCCAAATTGCCGTATGATGGAGCGTTTTATATATTCGTGATTTACAGAGACTATCCATGATCCATCAATTTTGAAAGGTACTGTATGTTTTTCATTTTATTCCGAAACAATGTCAAGATAATACCCGACAATTATTTTGGAACCTTCGCGCCCCCCCCCCCCTCCTCGACCCGCCCAGTAAGCCTCTGGTGGTCTGACCAACTTTTGGTAGTTTTCTTTGTAGAGGCCAGAGGGATTGGATATTGATTCAATGAAAGGAACTACTTGTGAGGAGAGAGTCGGGCTACAAAAAAAGTCAAACAGAAGGATTCGGATGGATACAATGGAATACTTTTTTTACACGGTGGTCAAACTGAATACAAACATAACCTTGTGTAATCTCTTCAAACTCTCATTAATTCTGAGTCTCAATCAATGATTATAATGGCCCATGAAGTTTGCATTCTTTTCGGGGCAGTAACATGATCAGAACTAATTACAATGGAACTCATTCATGTGAAGATTCTCGTAGAACAATACTTTCAACCATATTTTTATTCCCTAACATATACAACTCAAGTACGTAATCAACAACAACAAACAGGTCTCCGATTTTTCTTCGCAAACAAAAGAAGATCTATGATACGCTCTCATTCGACTATTGATGCAGTGAGGAGCGAATGCTATCAAATAGTCGTGCGCCTAGATTGGAGAATATTCATTTATCTATTATTGAGTACTTCTTGCTTCGTGTATTCTCCTGAACAGGGGCGGTTTTTGTCCTCATTTTTATCTTCTCAGCACATAATTTCATGTACAAGGAATCTTACATATTGTAACGGGGTTTTAGACCGTCAAATCCGACGAGTGCATGTCGACTAAGTACAATGCACGACTGCACTCGCGGACGCAAGAGATTCGAATATTTCGGTGGAGAATGCGAGTCATTGGAGCAAACACCACCTGGTAATGGCAAAAAGGCAAGCCCACCCAGGACGGTGCTGCCACAGCCAACGAAAGAAGAAGAAGAACATTGGAGCAAAACATGCGCATCGCAAGGCCCTTGCTGCTGCCTCGGCCTCCTCGTAGCTGCTACACGTACGACTCCAAGCGATTTCGCATTATCAAACATTCAGAATATAATTGAGGAGGGGCATTGTCGAATGACGAGGCCGGCAGATAATATTGAAAACTGAATAGTTTGGGTTTATTCAAATAAAAAGTACAAGACAAGCGCAACCGAGCGCTCAGCATCAGGTGTTTGAAAACGCGAGAGAGAGCCACACACATCGCGAGAGAGAGAGTGAGACATCGAGCTGCTACTTACAGATGATGACGGCTCGGACGCAAAGTATGGGCCGCCGCCCTCTCGAACGCCGATGTTGCGCTCCGTCGCTGATACCCGGGTCGGCTCTGGCACGTTTGGCTCCGGTCGTCGCTGGATTATCCGCCACGGCGATGA
>JAPYYZ010004230.1:0-10767 GCA_030522705.1 Eretmocerus eremicus
ACGTCAACTCCGCGAGCTGTCGCCAATTCAAAATCGCCACCGCCGAAACAGCAGCGACGCCCCCGCACTCATCTAGCAACGAGTGCGAGAGAGACAGCATGACCAAAGGGCCGCCATCGGACCCTCGTCGAGGGCCCGGAGCAGCGCCGCTCGGCAGAGCAACACGAACTGGCCGCGCGTTCAGATCTTATTCCAAGCGCTTCTCGCTTATCTGATTTTGTAGAGTCTTTGAATCTTTTCGCATTAACAATATACGCTCTCCTAGTTACTCTTTAATTGTGTGTACAGCTCATTCACCCTCCTCCCTACTCACGTCGGCGAACCAAGGTAAATCCGAGCTTAAAATCATTTTTTTACGTATGGACCAGTCGAGATAAACTGATTCATTACGTCCGAGGCCAATCAAATAATTCAGTGTCAAAATCTGCAATATCCCTAGAGTCAGGACGTAACAGAAGCAGCTTAAATGTAAAGGTTAGACCTTTACATTTGAGTTTATAATGCCCGCTAAAACTCGACGCTCGAATAATCTTCAAGTTGTGAGAATGCGGCGGATGCTTGCGAATGCAACATCAGTGCAAGCTGCTTTTAAACGTGACAGGGGGAAACAGATCTTACAATGAATCATCTATCCGTATCTTGTTGATCTTAAAATCACAGAAATCAGGATTATGCGAACACATGACAAAGTCGACTCGATTACCACCGAACAGCAACAGTTGCCTGGAATGCGAGCCGGAAAAGTTCGAAATGGGAGAAGTTCACTATATTAACGCGTATAGATAGCGTGAACTGCAATTTTATTAATACTCTGATACTCGTCATAATTACTAGTTTAGTTTGATGAAACGATCAAGACTCACAATTCACAGGGTCGGTAATTTTCACCATATCCCTACTGCAGTGATGATGAAAATGTAAAGATTGTGTTTGAGCGAGTAACGAGTTTTGAGAAGGACAAGGTGGAAAAACGGAACTGAGCTGGATTATAATTATAATTATAATTATAATTCTGGATTATAATTCACCAAATGTATAAGGTCCAGAATAATATGCAAATGCGACAAAAAAGGAAAGGTCTTCTGCAACGGAGTGGCGAATAAGTCTCCTGGTCGACTCAAACGCAAATATGACGCAGAGCAGACGTCTCGAAATCACTGAATCTTCGAAGGATTGGTGCCTCTATTCTCATTATCATCACTGGACAAGGCCGAGCTGAGAGGTTCCTGAAAAAGATATTCTAATGACATTCCATGGTGTCTTACGAGGTGAACTCTATTGCACTCAAATCTTCAAATTTGGTAATTCACTGAGCAAATCATCAGATTTTATCTATTGCGCTGATAACAGGAGATGAATGACAGTTTGCTATTCAAATTGAATCTAAACGTGTAAGAATCGTTGACTTAACGAGTCGTCCTTATAGAATCAAATTAATTTTGGATAGTATATCTATCGTGACGAGTGAGACAGGTTGCTGCTTTTCCCCAATCGATGAGTTTTCGGTCCAAACCATATGTTGAAATCATACAGTCGCTGGAAAAGGGGCGATATATAATAGAAGGGTTTCGTATTTTGCAGAATTTTGCAGTTATCTAGATATTGTAGGATCGAAATAGTGTGTAAAAAACTCGTTTCGATTATTAACCAATCTCAATAGTTGATGCTCCCTCCATTGGCTTGTATCACCTTCCAGAGTCTTCGAAGCATTGAGTTTGTGAGAGACTCAAAATACTCGAAGCGGTACCGCAAGCCTTCCCACGAAGCCATGACGCGCTCGTGAAGCTCATTCTCGTTTCGCGCCATTCCTGGCCGCCAGCCCCGTACCATCTCAGACCAGACGTTCTCAATGATGTTCAAATCTGGGGATACGGATGGCCATGGCATTTTTTGAAATCTTGGATGTCGAGTCCACCAGTTTCTGACGGCATGTGCCGTATGGACTGAACTATTATCTTCGACAACAAAGATCGGTCCATAATTTGCCGGATATCTTCGTTCGATGCTTGGGAGGAACTCAGTCTCGAGAAGTTCGATGTATCGTTCCGCGTTCATCCGCCGCTCGACTCTGACGATGTGGCCTGGGCCATTTCCATTGACCCATGCCCAATACGATCTCGTATAATGACTACTGTGTGTGTTTCTGAGGATATTAATATTAGTGAATCTCGTATTGGGCCTTCGCCAGAGTCGACAGCGGCCGTCTTTATCCGTCGAAAAGATCTTTTCGTCGATGTAGATCACGAGCCACCAATGAATCTCCAGCCCAATGAATAAATCTAGAATATAGAAAGATAAAATCATTGATGAAACTCTGCGTCATTCACCTAAGCATTTTTTTGAGTATCTTTATCCAAGTTCTATAATATAACGCTCCGTTACGAATCCATCACTATATATCCAAGATAGGCGATTCAAAACTCTAATACACGCATTTGATGAATCTCTAGTCTGCCAATTCCTGGCTGAACTTCCTTCCATTCATCGTGATTTAACACTAGAAAGAAATGAAGTTACTGCAACACAACGTGAAAGTTATATCTAGATTTCATATTGAAGGTAGTTTACTCCGTTGAGCGATTTTCGAATAGATTTTTCCAAATTCTGCAGACTTGAAGAATTTAACATTTTACGACACTGTCTGAGACAGTGATTTCCTAGAACTCTCGTCTGTCTGAATACCAAATTAGTGATCGTGTATATTCTTCAAATTAGCATGGGATGGATGAAAATTTTACCTAAGTTTCAGAAAGCAACCAGCATGAAGAACGCATCACAAAAGAAATGAAGAATTCAAGAAATTGATGTGAGGCTCATGAGAAATGGTGGCCTTCTCCAGAAGAATAAAAATTCTAAGAGCAGAACTGGGATTTGCGTCACTCCCCCCCGTTTCCCCCCCCCCCCCTTCCCTCCTCCCTCCTCTCTCTGTCCCTTTCTCCTTCTCTCTGTACAGTTAGGGAGACTAGCTGAACTATTAGAAACATACAATCAGCGCCAAAACTCGTCCCCAAGGAATGAAGACTCTCAGATTGAGCGCACTCTCGTCCTCATCATTCGTTGGAATCTTAGTGACAACAATATTGCATGGGAACCATATTCGATTCTGAATGAATTGAGCAGGCATCTGCGTAAGACTGCCATTTGAGGATGAGAAACTAGAATGGAGAGTTCACGGGAGTGAGAGATGATGTGGAATTCACATTTGAATACTCATTTTCTTACTGAAATGCAAACGTGAGTCTAGCTTCGACGTTTCGCAGAGGAAGGGCGGGTTTCTTAGCGGCTTTGAAGTTGTGGGATCCAGCGCGTTATTTTAAAGCTTTTCGCATAGTTGCAGGCGCAGCTCCAAAGTCGAGCATCGTTGGCAATCCTTTGGCCGGCTGGAATGGACCAGCTTCTAGAACTTGAACAGCTCGTTGCGGATTCACATCTGAGATCTTCGGCGTTCCACCTATTGAATATCGACGTCAGATCTTTGAAAATCACGAGAATAGAAAAAAGAGGATGGAGGGTCGCTCCAGTCAAGTATTTGAGAAAATGAATTTGCCCAGTGTCAAAATATTCAGATCGACTGCATATAGAACGGTTTGAAATCCGAAATTTGTTCGCAGTCTCAACAAAAATGTAATTAGTCATGACAACTTGATCGATTTGTGCACAAAAAACGGCGCAAATATGAGAAAATACCAAACTTTGCGTGTGCGGCTGTGTTATGCTCACGGTAGCCTGAGTAGAATGAAATTAGGAGACCTGTAGGTTGGCTTTCATTCATAACAGATCCAGTTTCCCAACCGAATTGATCTGTTTCCCGGAATATAAAATACACAAAATCCAAGTCGCTTATTTCGCTGTAAAGTTAGTGCCGAAAGAATCGTTGACTTTATGCCAATGAAAGATATATTCACCATTATATGCACGCCGATCTTCTGCTGCAGCAGCCAGCCCGTCTTGTTCTGCCACAAACCTACGGTTCCAATTTTGAATGGTTTTCTCTATGCAGCCTAGCATTCCAGCAATTTCTTGAAAATCCATGTCCTGCCCAATTAAAAGCCGCATCCGAGCTAGATTTTCGTTAGTCGGGACAAATATTCTCGCCATTTTTGGTTATGGAAAAATTCATTCAAGATTGTTGATATGTAATGATGTTCAGGGAAACAACGAGCGATTGTCAATTTTCCAATGCACAGTTAGCTCTGCACTGTTTCCGAGTGCGCGTATAATCGGTGATTCCGCGGAAACTTCAAAATTCCATGTGCTTCCTGCTTTGGGACCTTAGAAGGCCCGGGAAAAAGCCAGAGAAGTCATTATTGATGTATTCTTTGGTGATCTTTTGAGCTGAATTGTTAAATTTACGATCTAAAGTCACCTGCAGAAGTTGATACCGAAAATAAGGCCAAGAGGTCCGTTCCGTACCTTGTGGCATTTGCACTTTACTGTCAATACATGCGTAAGATATTGCGCTATTATTTTTGTCCTTCTTGAGCCTAAGTACTTGACAAATCATCGTGTCAGGTATCAAATCCCATCGCTACCGGTGCAAAAAGTCACAGTTCACTCCACGAGATTAGGCTTCACATTTCGTGCCGGATTTTTGCCTGAAAATCTACGCATTCCGTTTTTCTCGATAAAAGTTGACTTTTTTCATTTTATACCCTTCCATACCAGGTTTTTTTTCCAGTAACACTCATGCAAAACTTTTCCATAATGCAATAAGGGTTCGAAAAAAATTGATGCGCGACCGTAGGGGAGCGACAAGTTGTGGAAAACACGTTTACCCAAGCTCATCTGTCCGTTCCATACCCTATCAGTACGACTACTAAGCATGCGGCTCCGAAGGTCCTGATGAAGTTTCTCAAAGTATTCGGTGGTCATATCAGATCCCCGAAGTTTCAAGGTTGTAGCTCAAGCCGTTCGGACGTGAGACCGGTTAAAGTGGCTAAATGTCTGTTCCGTACCCTGTTCTAATGGGTAACCGATGGTAACTCTGTTTTACTTTGATGCGCAGGTAGATTAATGCTTTGAATGTCCTGAAATGTCGAAATATCCATTGACAAACCACCAGAACCTCCATTTCACATTGGCATGTTTTGGACCCCCAAATATCAAAGTTTCCACGGAAATACCGATGTATCGATGTTTCAACTCCAAATGGCAGTCGAGATTATGACGTGATTCCAAAATGTTAATGGGGTCGAGCGAAAACGAAACGATAGCTTTCCTGTTTCCAACTCATTTTCAAGACTCGAGTCAGAAATCGGGGTCCAAATCATTCGCGGGCTCCGACTTGTCTGACAGTCACATACTAATTTGCTTGATTGATAACAGAGAGAAAGGATCTTCATACCGCATGATAAAAGTAACACATAGAACTTGAGTATCAATTTAAGGCATTAATGGCTATTTTGCACGGGATTAAGCTCGATTCATTGAAGAATATTGGTGCGATTTTTTTCTCAACTCGACCCGTTTACCCTTGATATTGTCATCGTCTCTGATTCAAATCAGATGCCGAGTTTTGGAATTATATATTATCAGCCAAGGAATCGGCTCTATCTCATCATTCAAAATTCACAATTGACATCTCGTGTCAAGACTTATTTCATCAAGGAAAATGAAGTGAAATTCGTTAGATAAGCCGCTAATCATTGCTCGAAGGTTGCTGAATTTATTCCGCCAATATCAATGAGAGCTCATGTTCTTGGAAGCTCAGTCCGTTTTTTCACCTTGTCCTTCTCAAAACTCGTTACTCGCTCAAACATAATCTCTACATTTTCATCACCACTACAGTAGGGATACGGTGAGAATTAACGACCCTGTGAATTGTGAGTCTTGATCGTTTCATCAAACTAAACTAGTAATTATGACGAGTATCAGAAAATTAATAAAATTGCAATTCACGCTATCTATACGCGTTAATATAGTAAACTGCTCCCATTTCGAACTCTTCCGGCTCGCATTCCAGGAAACTGTTGCTGTTCGGTGGTAATCGAGTCGACTTTGTCATGTGTTCGCATAATCCTGATTTCTGTGATTTTGAGATCAACAAGATACGGATAGATGATCTCATTGTAAGATTTGTTTCCCCGTGTCACGTTTGAAGGCAGCTTGCACTGATGTTGCATTTGCAAGCATCTGCCGCATTCTCACAACTTGAAGATTATTCGAGTGCCGAGTTTTAGCGGGCATTATAAACTCATATGTAAAGGTCTAACCTTTACATTTGAGCTGCTTCGCAATCCAACCTATTGCTGCAGAGCTACCCTAAGTACTGTGGAAGCTTTGTGGGCAGTGCAAGAAGAGCCGAACGACAAGAGATCAACTTGGTAAAGGGTCAACCAACTCTCCTCTTTTCGCCATAGAAAGTAACACTATTCACCCAAGTTTCGGGGCAACTCGGCCTACCTCGAGATCTTGTAACAAATTTTCCATTTTGTATCATGATGCATAGATTTTCTTTGCATCGGGAAATGTAACTATAATGCAGCTACTATGATATTTCTCCGCCTCTTTCAGGATTGTGCTTGCTGAGTTTTTGTGGATGGCTGATTTCTTCCTTCAATTTTTGAGGACTGCGGATGATTTCTGATTCTCAAGAATCTGATCTTTTGACACATGTCTCATCGTGCAATGATGCAAGTGAGTGAATCCAGCCAAAGCATTGAATATAATCATCGATAAAGCCCAAGCTTTGATTCTTCCATCTTTCACTTAATTTCTTTCAAAGCCAAAGTTTAACAACATTCCAAGCCATAGTACTGAAAATTATGTGTGTGTGTCAGTGTGGGGGGGGGGGGGGGGGTCTTCGGTTCCCCCCCCACAAATTCCTTATTGAGATTATTTGGACATGTATCAGTTACATGAATGATCATTTTTCCAGAATTTTGGTGATCGACTATTCTAATCTGCTCAGTCATTCTTGTCAACTGGGAGCGTCTACGAGCTGAGGTTGTGAAGATGAATACCTCAAACTCTAGTAATGTAAGCCCCTCTGTGGATGATGATTATCAGAGGCTGAGCGAAACTAGAAGACAGCATAGGAGCAATACATTGATTTGCCAGTACTGTGGAGAAAAATTCAAGTCAATCTTGAAAAAAATTGTCATGAGGCAGGACTTTGTGAGAAGAATACGAATCATACTTGTAACATGTGTAGAGAGACATTCAAGCATGGAAACACCTTGCAACAGCATCAGAAACTGAATCATCCACCTATAAGGAGACAATTCTCTTGTTCAAAGTGCCCGAAAAGGTATGACTACAATAGTTCTTTGATCTCTCATACTAACACTGCACACCCACCTGGCAAGGCTCATAAGTGTGACGAGTGCAGTTCAATTTTTAAAAATTCTGAGTTATTGAAGAGTCACAAGATTAACAAACATGGCGTGATCAACAGTGAGCGAGCTTGTAAAGAATATAGAAAAATGGTTCCTGTGCATAGTATGCGGAGACATCTCAACAGTCATAAGTCTGTATGTGATGAGATTCCAATAGCATGCGAAGAATGCGAACAGATATTCGCATCACCGAGCCTGTTGAAGGCTCACAAGAGAGAATCACACAAGTTGAATCAGTGTCTACCTTGTGGATTGAATTTCACGACGGAATGTCTCTTGAAGAAACATGTGATGCTGGTGCATTTGTCAAGAGAAGACACTTCAGATTGCCCTTATTGCAGCAAGATAGTGCAATTTATGTCAATTCAAGGCCAGGACAGCAAGGCACCTATCTCAGCACAAGGAGTTCAAGCACGTTGATCAGATGATTTGTGAATGTGAAGTCTGCTCGTGGAGGTGTAAAAGGGCCAGCACTCTGTCTCGTCACGAAAAAACTCATACAACACAGGAAAACTTCCCCTGTGGTATTTGTGAACGAAAATTCAAGTATCTCAGTAGTAAGAATGAGCACGAGCAACAGCATACAAGAAACGGGGGCCCAGGGTTCTCGAAAATAGTCAGTGATGATGAGTTTGAGAGCGAAGGAGATGAATTTTGATTCAACAGTATTAGAAGAAGATTCTTATAAGTTTCGTATTTCGTCTCTGTTTTCCATACTTGATTTTTACCTAGACCATTGATTTTTTTAGCTTTAATTTGCCCAAATCATCAGCAACATAAACTTTTGGAATTGTTACCATGATATGAGAGAGCTCAGATGTTCCGGCGAGAAAAGATCCAGGTGATAATTCACAATTTTCATCATTTATTGACATAGTCCCATGGTATTCTTTGAGTCACTTGGAATATTTCGTAATGTCCTTTGTATCAATCATGATTTTAATTTCAAGAGTTAATCATGAATTTTTCATGGTTCCAGTGCATATATTTCCCTACTTCACTAAACCCGTGAATCTTTTATCCATTTGACTAATTGAGTATGAACTGATGATAGAAATCTAATGATTTATAGATGACAGTTCAACCATCAATGGGCCGGCCAACAATCTTTTCAACTTCAGCCTGGTCATGAGCATCCATTGATGGGCCAAATGGGTCCCATGGGAGGCCCATTTGGACCACCTTGCGGAATGTCGATGGGTGCAATAAGACCAATGATGGGGATGAGGCCTGCACAAAATCGTCAGTCAATGGGCAAACAGCCAAGTGAGTTGGGCCTGGGTCCTATGGGAGAGCCTGGCACAATGACTATGCCAAATGCATATTCGGCTGCTCATGTTGAATCAATGCCCAAAGACCAATCTTTGAAATATGGTACAGAAAACTGTCTATGCTATAATCGTGTGATTGCTGCCAATAAATTGGCATGCTTTGCTGCTGCTGCTTGAGTTTTCTGCTATCGCTTCTGCCTTTTTTGCGCTGCAACTGAATCTTATTGTATATCGAATTTGACCGTGGTTTTGCTTCGAAATTCATCTCTTAGTGCTAGCAGTGAATATTTAACGAGTTACTAATGAAACGTATATAGCCCAACTGAAATTGTCACTTTTTTCATACTCCACTCCACTTCGACAGAACTACAATACTACATTGACCTTTCGAAAGCTGGCTCAGTCTTTATTAATATCCTCTTTGGAGTTTGAATTCAATATTTTTGACAAATCAGTAGAGTTAGGTGATCTTGGACAAAAGTCTTCTTTCCAGTAAGAAGCAAAACTCTTCTTTTTCGATAGTAAGAAGCAAAACTCAGAATTGAGTCTTCTATATCAAGTTGAAATGGGTTGTCCAACGAAAATTTCGGAATCCAATAGGACGAAAATATATTCAAGGATTTCCCATTCAACTATTTGCAATTCAGAATTTTGAAAGAAGGCAAGTCATGTACTCGAATGAAAGCTTAGCTGTGACTTGAAAAATTTACGATGTTATTCTTCTGCTACTGCTTCTAATTTGAGTAACTGCTTTGTGTAAGTATACATAGCACGCCTTGTATTGCTTTTCTTATAATGGTTTGCAACCAAAATTGTATCCATTCTGAACGAATGCTGATTTAGTGATGATTGGTAGTGAGAAGACATTTGTTACCTTTGAAAAACATTCACAAGAAATGCTTTTCACTTATGGGAAGTCTGAAAGGAGTTGAGCCATCTGCTTCCATTGTTTGAATAATAGTAATATTTTTGCCCATTATTTACTGCACATTCTACAGGAACTTTGTCTCCTCTGGAAATATATATTCATCTCTTGTAATCAGTGCAGAGGTTTCAAATAGTTTGAAGTCTTTTTGTGCCTTAATGATAATTATTGACCATCATTATTTGCATGACTCCATAACTTGTCTCAATATTTTTGTGTGCACTTTTCTGTCTGATAGTAACTCGCTGTAGAAAGGTAGCCTTTTTTGGCAATTGCGTAACGTGACTTTCATTTCTTCTGTCATTCAAGCTTACGCTGGATTATTCTTTGCTTTGTTCAAGACATATTGATATATTTCCAGTAAGACTTCAGATGATAAGACTTCTTTTCTCTTCTCGATCGAATTTACAAGATCTTTTGAATCTCCTTGATAATTGTTGTGATTATCGTACTTCAAAGTTGGCCTCGAGAATTTTTCTTGACCCCAAAATGATCCAAATCACTCAAGATTCATCAAAAGAATTTCAAAATATTTCGTTTCACTAACAATTCAGACTATTATCAATCAAATGGACTTTTTTACTAAGCTGATTGAATTCTTTTCGTCAAATTCCCCGATTAACACACGTTTTTATTTCACAAAAGGAGCTCTGTATCCCATGGGATTGGGTTCTTTGGCTCAATAGAGGAGCATTCCTTTACCAATTATACGACTCCCTGCGTAATTGAAGGATTGATTTCTATTTCTACCAGATGTGTTGGATATTATTGGAGGTGCATCCCGTTCAACGATTCCAACGTCTCTTCTGACGAAGAAAAGTCCAATAATGGACCAGAGCGTGCAATGAATTCGTCTTATACTGTCTCGTCAATCGTCAGTTTCCGTTTTTCTCCATTATCAAGTGTCATCCTGACCGTATGATTGAATTGCTGTGATCACCAGATGAGAATTTCGTTTCACAGCATGTTGATAATAATTCAACCCTTTTCAACCAATACTTGGGACGTATCTTCTCGCCAGTATGTCAATTGTTTAGTCTTCCCACAATTTACGGTACGAGATTTTTTCGCGGGTTAAATCGAGAGTTCCATAAGAAAGAGGAGCTGATGGATCAGAACCTGCGTAAAGCAAGTCACGAGGGACTGAAATTTAGTTTGAGTTGATTGAGACATTGATTTTAAATGAATACCTTGATATTTCTACGCATATACATGTTAACTACTCCTACCAGAC
>JAPYYZ010004231.1:0-11035 GCA_030522705.1 Eretmocerus eremicus
GATGGAAAACAGATATTGGATGAGAAAATCCTAGTAAGTCACGTTGGAACCATCATAAATATCGCAAGGACTACTGTAAGCAAAACAGCTGTTCCAAAGAACGCAAATGGAATAATTGAAACGAGTGCTGTGCCAGTAACAGAATAATAAAATCGATGCGCTAAGTAATTTTGATCTCTCACATGAGGAAAGTATTTCCATTGAACTGAATTGAAGTCGATCCTCTTGTGAATTTTTATTGTTTCATTGTCGTGCAAATTTAGTCATGCGGGAAAACCTTACATAAACAATTGTTCTGGTCCAAAAGTGATTCGTGTCAGATAATTATGTCAGTTCTGATAAGTCTTTTTTAGATACTCATGAATAACCTAGATTGATACTGCGTTGTTGTCTTAAAAAGTGTGTTTAAAGATTGTGAATTAGAAAAATACTCGTGATAGTATCTCACATGAAGTATTTTATCTCATTCTATAATTTTTCCAATAAAAAAACGCTCCGTTTTCGAATATATTTCACTATACAATTTCATGTATTTTCTCCCATACGACCCCTCCATTGGTTTGGCGGACACGCCGCTTCTGTCAGCGAGGTTTGAAGTATTTGATCCTAATTGGACCCAAATATCATTACATCGTAGAATCCAAATTGGACCAAACGTTTGAAGAGTTGGATCCAATTTGGATGTTCGGTTGAACTCTTTTTCCAACAGGGAATGTAGCATTACTGCATTCATGTGACTCATGCTTGTGCTGGCCCTGTTTGTCTCGGCGAATCCCGTATGCGATGCATAGCTTACCTGCTTCGCACGTTTACCCCGATCGAGAAGTACAAGTCTATTTGCAACCCGCCGATTCTCCGATTCTACTCGATGGAACGCTCTGAAAATTTCTCACACTACTATCGAATATCACCACCTACTCACGATGGAATCAGTAATTCAGAATTATCATCTAAAATACGGGGGAAGAAATTAAAAGTTCCCTTATCATTTTTTTCTAATTCTCTAATTTTTAATTTGCGAGGAAATTTTCAGTTAAGGTTCAATTTTGAATCTCACAATTGGACCCTAGCCTAGGTATCCCAAAATATTCTCACTTCTCATTTCTCTACGTAGAAACTCGGAGTGAACCAAAAGTTAAGCTAGTTTTTGTTTCGCAAGTCGAGGTCGCAAGTGTGCTGAGCGAACTACCTCCTCGCGCATGAATCTTTGATTAAGTCTCCAAGCTTCTTGAATCTTCACTAATGATTTCCTCCATATCGACTCCACGTTTCTCGAACCTACACTGTCGATATTACTCTTTATTTTCCTATCTTTTACCATACTGTGAGCTGGCTTGGAACAAAGGCGAGATGCGGAATGTATTTACAACGCAAAGTTAAATGACTTCGTCACGTA
This sequence comes from Eretmocerus eremicus, assembly GCA_030522705.1. NCBI lineage: Eukaryota > Metazoa > Arthropoda > Insecta > Hymenoptera > Aphelinidae > Eretmocerus > Eretmocerus eremicus. The sequence continues at coordinate 1,397 of JAPYYZ010004231.1, forward strand.
ACACCGTGCGTTAACCGGATTTCCCTATGTGGGTCTGTCTTATTTTTTCATCGGTATCTTATCTACCATCTCGTGATATGGTGGCCATTATAGCGAAATCGAACAGTTTTTTCATCAGAATTATTAGATCAAGCATTTTCTTGGATCTCTTGTTCGCTGCTGAAAGTTTCCACTTTTCCTTGCTATCACCGAAAAGCATTCGCTAGGAAGCATGAATATCTTTTAACGTACTATTTCCAGCAATTTACGTCGGGATCGCACTAGAAAGGTCCACTACAAAATACATATAAAATATTCTGCAAGTCGAAAGAGAGATGAAAAGAGAAAATTGTTATGAAGTGTGGGCTAATCGGATGCGCGCATTACGAAAAAATGCAGAATGAACGAGAGATCCAAAGGCTACAGCGGGACTCTAGCAAACGCAGAGCGAGATGGGGAGATAAAAAGATAAAGAAGGAGGCAAGAAGCTGAAAAATTCGCGGAAACATATACGCGAGCGGATTAAAGTCCTTATATAACGCGTAATGACATTCGCGATTCGTAATGAAGGAAAAGCCGGACCGGGGAGGCGACCAGCGCTGCGAATGCTACGCGTATGTATGAGCGTATTATCGTGTACCTATAGCCGACCAAGAGCCACGAGCGTACCAAGGGAAATAATGAATAATTTGCGCGGGTCAGCCTTGACCGCCGCCTCCACCCTTTGGCATACGTACGTTTGTAGGAGCAAAATGAAAGAGAGAGGGAGAGCCAGCGCGTATAAACTTTTTATCGGGTATCTTTTTGAGAGAGCGAACGAGTGCCGCGCGCGTATATGGATGGTATGGTATCTCGGGATGTAGAGGGCAGAGTCAGTCGAAGGAATCGCGGGGTAGATGTACGTATGTAAAAATTGATGGTGCAAGAGGCATATCGTGGATATGGATTTGACCAAGCTCGAGATGCAAAACGGTCGCGATGAAACATGGAAAACTTAACTGGGTTTGCGTATAGCATACGCGGCTTCAACGTGAGAATTTTTTGCGCTCGAATAGCACCCAGGTCGAATGATTTATGTGCGTCACGACGTGTAATGTATTCAGTTTGATGATGCTAGCGATGACTAGTTATGAATCTTCTAACTAACCGAGGAATACACAAGACAATCGACTGATGGATGACTCTCCAGCGTGATCTTGATCGGGTTTTTCATTCGGAACTTCATGAGCTGACGTTACTCTTCCTGCGTAACCGGAGTACAAGACGAGCTAGTGAATACATGCGCCGATGATACCTGTTTCCTGCGAATGGTCCCACGCAGGTCATGACAAGGAATCTAATTCCGCGTAGAAGCTTGTATCCGTTGAGAATAGCGAGATCGAAATCAAAAGAGAGTCAAAATTTGCAAAGACATCTAGAGCGTAATTTCAAATCTTGGAAAAATTTAAATCAAGGAACTCTGTTGGGTATCCTGTGAAGACAAAGAGCTCTAAGGATTGAGCACGTGTGGAGAGGCTGATATTCTTCATAATTGGAGAAGTTCAGTAATGATATTTATTCTTATATGTTGGAATCATTCTAAAAATTTAAGAAAATAGTCGATCGTAGAACAGACGAGTTTCAATCATTCATTCTCAATGTTTCATACTCTTTCATCTTGAAACAATACAGATCGCTCATACTTCTCCATCGAGATTGAAGTGCTTCATGTTGTTCGCAAGGGGACGTCCGGTGCAAAACAACTAAATCCTTCACCCCTTAAACCCGAAGCCAACATTCAACTGTGGCACGAGTTGACAGTCAAGTTTTCTGCGTAGAACATCAAAGTGTGTATCCTGATTGCCGATCGTCAAGAAGGTTGTGGGCGCAGAGGAATGAATTGTCCATGAATAATACGTTGGAACAGTTTCAAAGTAGTTGAAGGTAGCGTGATTGGGCGAGTATCTGTCGATGATGATGGGGGATGTGATCTAGATAAGGGTTGATGAGTATCTAATCTCCACAATTCTCTCTTCTTTTAACAAATTGAAGGTCCCATGGTGTGGGCGAATCACATGGTAAACTGATTTCAAGATGTTTGTTGAAATGGAATCAGCGTCAGAGCAATTTTTTGCAATTTTCTTTCGCTCTGAAGAGCTTCATCAAGGTGTTGGGTGATCATTTACTCGAATGAGCATGGATCCTATGAGAGAGGCCGCATAGTGTAAAACGCAGAAAATAGGAGAAACGAAGACTACGCGTGAATTTATTCAGAACCGAAAAGTTGATGTAGTCAGTTCCGTAATCCATTTCTTGAGTCGAACAATTCCAAAATAAGAGGTCCTTCGCTCGGTGGGTTTGTACAATATTCCGGTAGAATGGGAAAAGTTAGAGAATCAAACGAACTGGATTGTCTGTCATTCTCTCTAATCGAATTTGAGACAATAGACTTGGGGTTTATTATGAGTACAGTGTTCCATCGAGCCATTTCTCGATAATCAGGATTGTGATTGCCAAAGAAAAACCAGATGTATAGAACAATATTGGTAAGAAGACTTGATTTAGAGACACTCCAGGTGGCAGCGTAGTTTCATCTCGAGCAGTCTTCAATTTGAACCATTTTTTCTTTGCATAGTCGATAATACCATTCTCTCGCAGCTTGATGATACTAGAAATAAAATCCTTATCAATTCGCTTCCAGCTGTATCTTCATATGATTCCCTCCGAATGCTCAGAGTACAAGATTCATTGTGATATTGGTCCATGGATGCCCACCTTGACTTATCTCTCGCTACATATACACTCTGAACAACTACTTCGACGGGCTAGATTTGTTAATTTATGAAACCAATATTTGGCTGGAATTGTGAATTTGGAAAATGAATAAATATAACTTTCATTATGTGGACAAGAGATAGATAAAGAAATTTCCGATTTTGGTATCAGCTGCTTGAATTCTTAAGGAGTGTGTTAGCACAAAATCAATTTGAAAATTTTTAAAGATTCTAGTAGCCTTTCCTGTCACATGAATGTGTCAGGAAAGACCAATAGAATCTCATATTGAGCATCATGTAATAGAAGCACTAGTCATGAAAAAAAAAAACAAAATTAATCTATTGCAGCTGAAGTAGGAATGTATTCAAGCATAGTCAAAGTTGAAGAGCGACATGCCCACCATATAACTGACAGTTGTTCACAGTTAGTTCCGCTGAGCGGCAGAATCAAAATTAAAGAGATTATAAACCATGAAGAATTGCTCATTTTAGCAATATTTTTTTCTGGCTCTGTTCACCCACTGTGCGGTCGGTATGAATTTTAAAAGGTCATACGGGGTTGCGCTAGAGGTGTATTGTCCGAAAAACCAATTGAATCAAGACTTCGTATTTTTTTGTAGCTATGGGAATGATACTTACCCGTAATCCAACGATTTCTTGCAAGAGCAGTCCTTACGCAATCCTCCAGCAATCCATACTTTATAATAGATTTGACCAACAGGCTCAAGTTTGCAGGGTACATTAGTTTCATTCATTTTTGTATCGTAAACATACTGAAAAGCCGCTCTTTGTCCATCCCTGCTACAAGCTGAGTTCCACAGTGATTGATAACTTGAGAAATACCGCACTCGGTTAGTATCAACTATTTGACGAACTATTGCATCATCTTGCAACTATAATAAGAATCAACTTCGATTTTAGCTGTATAGACCGGAAGCTGGCTACGATGCGAACATTATCAACAAAATGTGACCATGCACAATCTGTCATATTTCAATCGGAGATTACTCATCTCGAACGGCCGACGCGGAGAATCGTGCATTTTTGTTCCAGCGCATTTTGAAAATATTAGGTTTGACTTTGTTCTGCACTCATCCATTCCAAGATGAAACTTATACCATCCAATGAAAGTTGTCATTTTTGCTTTCTCAAACAGGACGCTTGCAGATCGGTTTCGATGTAAATTCGATTTCTCAACTGTTATTCCAGATTTGTCTCTCTGATGAACATCCAGATCGGAACGTACGATACATTTTTATATCACATTTGAGGAGATCTTTCGATTGGTACCCCCTTTTTTCCCCCACAGTTTCTACAGATCCCAATTATTTTTTCGAGTAGTACCCTCGTATCTGTATGTAGGTATGTTTGTGAGCTATTCATCATTTCTGATAGCCCTAATGTTGCATATCTTGATATTTTCAAATAAATTTCGTCCACTAATTCAGTGTATGGATCCCAATATGCGTACCCATTTTTGCTTCTTAATATCTAACCGTATTGGTGTTGTGAGTCTTTCAATATGCCTCATGATCAACAAATTTTCCGTCAGTGAAGAACAAACTTAATTTCTTCTGCCTCTAATTTCTCTGTCAACAATGATCCCCATCCATATTCTATCGACTTACATTAATTTCACTCGATGAGACCTAACGATTGGTATCCTTCATTTTTCCCCTATATCTTTCATTGAGTCACCATGAACTATGCAACGTCAATGCATCTTCTTTCTAAGACGTATTTGCGTCCAATTTCTTCTCTTTCGGACGCCCCACGGTTGCATTTCAGCTCATTCCTTGAAATTCCGCACACTCATTCAGTATCACCATGCAATGAGGCCACTATTTTTTGGTGCTTGAGTATTGAAGTAGGAAAAACTTACCAATTTTTCAATACTTCTCATTTCAATTATTACGTCTCCAAATAAAATCTTTTTTCCTGTACCTTTGCATCTATTACTTGAATACTTTGAAAATTATTTTTGAGCTACTTCTTTATGCTTTATCCGTTAGATGTCTCAAAACTTTGATTTTCCCCAACTGAAGCCCTCCATACCCTTCTTCCCCTTCGTGCTCTCTTACAAGCATAGCTCGTTTGAAGAGCCCTTTTCAAAAATTTTCGGAATTCTATAGTATTTGATCGAAGCTTATTTCGATCCAATCATTCGTCATCCGATTGCATCGCATGGGATTCTAGAGATCCCCGTGGGATCTTATGGCACTCCTTTTAATTCAATTCTTTTTATGCTCATGTTATCCTATCTTATTCCGCGAAACCCATTGGAGCCTTATGCGACCCTATGTGGGTCCATAAAAACCTACGGGAACATGTACTCAACTTACATTTTGATAAGAAATGTTCTCTATTGTCGAGAATGAATAAACCTTCATTAGAGAAGAAATCTCTTTTTGAAAGCCTTTTGACGGTTTTATTCATTTCTCGTTTGAAAATGGGCTTTTGAGAAGGAATCCTCAGAGTCTCATGGGGCCCCCTGAGATCCCGTGGGACTCTTTGTGATAAAACCCGGATCTCGTGCGATCCCATCATGAGATTATCCCATGGGATCTCTCTTGACTTCATGGGGTAATATGCGGGATCCCACGTGACCCTATGGGGTGTTGAGAGACCCCGTCATGTGGACAGGTACTGATGAGGTCCCATGTAATTTTACATGAACCCATGGAATCCCGAAAAATTTTTTTCAGCAGGAAATTTTCAAAATTCGCTACTTGCGATCGCTTTGAAAATGTCTTGTTCTCGTATTTTACCTTGATATTTCGCGAAGATGATGAACAAGATTCGATTAGGAATGCATACAACACTTGTAGAACGGTGGCAACGCGATTTCAAAAACGATCCAAGTTGTGATGGATACGTGCGTCGAATTAACTACAGAACCGACGCACGACGAGAGAGGTTGCACAGGGGGGACGTGCTGAAGCAAACTCAAGCTACCTGCTAATAAAATGTCCGCAATTTTTGAAACTTTGACGGGAATCGGGTAGATTTGCGACCACCCAAAATGTATGGCGATGAGTTTTCGATTCATTGCCCTCCAATTGTCTATCGGAATAATCAAAGTCGAATACATAAGAACCAATGAGTTTGGATGAAATGAGAACGTGAATGGATTATGGCGGCCGGATGCAATAACTCTAGACATATCGCATGACCCCGTCCTATTGTTTTTTTTTTGTCAATCATCTATATCTAATGGTACGAAGATTCATCCTGGGTCTGAAAAGAGTGAAACAACCGTCAAAACTGACATTCTCAAAACTCGCTGGAGCGAAAACGCACGATTCTCCGCATCAGTCGTTCGAGATATGAATTCTCTGATTGAAATATGACAGATTGTACATGGTTACAATTTGTTGGTAGTGTTCGCCCGTTACCGTCAGCCAGCTCCCGGTGTGGTCGTGATTCTGTAACACGGACTCACCTGGAATCGCGAATAGACACCTGAACTTTCCTCAATTAGTACTGTATAATCCGTTTTGTGGAGGAGAGATTCGAGATTTCCGAAAGGCTTCACGCGCTCTGTCCGGATCATCATGATGTAGAAGAATGATGAGTACACAAACAGTAAAAACCGCACCAGTAAGCCGATACTTAGAGAAATCATTTTCTGATCCTTCAGTTTCCGATACAATTCGTCACCTTGAAATAAACTTTCCGTTACGTGATATGAGGTAATCTCAAAATTCGGGCAATTTTCTCGAAAAAACTGTTGATTTCAAAATCGAAGAATATTCTCGAGCATGTGAATTGCCGTGAATGAGCTGAGAGAGTGTGGAAATACTCGTAGACGCATTACTCATTTTTCCGATTTCGTACTAATTTTTGGTCACTAATGTATCGGTGAGGTTAGGAATGAATGATGCGACCATTGTCACTTACATCGAAGTATGTGTTCCAAAACATCATGCCTCCATTTTGGGAGGAAATAAAAAGTTTCAAGAAAATCAACCGAATTGCTGGATTTGCTCATATGAACAAATCCAACAAACTCTCATGATACTGCATAGTATTTTAGTGCTATTCGGGCTTTCATCCTATATAACGACATCCTTCTGATGGATTTATGGTTCTTTGAACGGTGCTGTATTAATTTTTACTGGTACGGGTCGACTCTGCCTTATAAAAATGTATAGGTGGTTTGGTTTTACAGTTTTCCATTATTACTGATTCGATTAAAACGCGTGTCACAAGCAAAATATCAAATTCTTCCGCACAATATACGCCTAATTATTCGTCTGAAGCGAAGCATGGACTCAAAAGAGATCAAGAGTGTTGAGAATGAGTGGATCCTCAAAACTACTCAGTGCAAATAGTGTGTTAAACCGTTCACTACAGAAATGCGCCTGGTATCAGAAATGACTCTCTAAATGCCAAAATATGTTTCTAAGGTGGTAAAATGACGAAAAACGGCAAAATTGAAATTTTGAAAATTTTTTGTTTTTTATTTCTCTTGTTTCTACGATTTGATTTTCGAACCCAAGTCGTGGACCAATATGTTCTCTGTGTTGGCAGAAATCCTTCATAATTTTCACAGATTGTTCCATTGCATTCCAAAAAAGTTATCGCGAATTATTGGAAATCGGTTTTGTCTCCTGGAGGGGACAAAATAGTGAACGGGTTAATGCAAATTATCATTTCCGCAACGTAATATATGTCGCGAAATTAATCGAATTTTGAGATTGGCCCATATAATATTCTTGCGTTATAGAAACGAAACTTGGTACCTTGACCACAGAAAGCACCGAAGAAGTGGAAAAAGTCATCCAATATTGAAGTAAGAATAGGGATTGACATATTATTACTGAAACCAATCGTCATGCTGTGGGTTATGATACTGAGAGTGGCTGAGAATATGTACATTGCAGCTGTCGAATACCACACATCTCGAGAAAATAAGTTCATCATCCAGGTTTTTTTGAAATCATCATAAGGTATCGTGTATAATCGGAATCTGCAAGAAAAATATAAAACAGAACATTTCTCAACGGAATTGTTGTTTTCTTACCCTTCTACCCAGAATGGTACTGTGAAATCCATAACGTTGAATCTTAGACGGTGGACTTCGGAATAAGGTATAATCATATGATCTTTCCTTTCAATTTTCCCTATCAAACCCGACCAGCTACCATTTTCCCTTTGCGGCAACCCCATTACGCGAACATCACTTTTCTCAACTACGAGTCTAGAATTGTGATACATTACATGAGTCAGAGTTGGGATGTTTTCGTGAAACAGATACGGTTCTTACTCACGTAAATTTTAAGAACTCTCCCAATATGCTCCAAAGATCACCCAATGCTCCGCTGAATTCCATACCATTTCTTGTGAATTCAAAAACATTTTGATCCTGAAAATTTAATTTTTATAATCTGAAAAAAGCTTGGCTCGTCGCACATTTAATTAGCACCATAATTATCTATTCATTCTGGAAACTTCGATGTGATCGATCAAAATGAAAACCGCGTGCCTTTGTGTTAATCATCTTGAGTAACTGATGGAAATGTATCAATCAACTTCGGAAATACTTATCAACGCTATGATTTTCAAAGAGGAAATACAACCGCTCTATCATTCATCATCAGCATGAATATCTTGCCCACCTCGAAAACCCGACATTCTTCGCTGAAGTAGATGGGGGGAAAGGGTTTTGCATGAATCGAAGTGTCCAGTCTACAAAAGTATTTGGCATATGTTATTTAAGTGGAACAAGTGGCTTTGTTAATGGGACACGTGGAAATAGTCTGCGACTCGATCAAAATGTGTATTTCCAGCTATTTGCGTTTCAAAATCCTCCAATACTAGAATTGTCAACGATAATTTGTAGATTTGTTTATACGGACTGGCATAACTTTTATGAGAATGAGTAATCATCAAACGAATTGTAAGCTCACAGTCGAGTCATTGAAAGCTCACAGGTGGTTATATGTAGGGATAAAAGTGGTGAAAATTTGTGACAGTCTTAAACATTTGTTGTAATCAAAAAATAATGCCCTAAATTGAACCCATCTATCAATAATATATCTCCTCCCATACTACAATGAAATAAATATGTATTCATGGTCGTCGGTGCATCTGTTGTTTTTCATAAACGGTCAAATGTGAGACCCAGGTGGCAACTATATTTGCGTGTTCAACGAGGCCCAGCGATTCCCAGGAATTGATATCGTACTATATTAAGAATGTATATGATAGATTTCGATGAGATCTATCCAATGCGATTTTTTCATCCAAATATTGCAAACCAACGAAAAGTTATGTGCCCGTTACACAAATCGACACGTTTGTTGAGAATGGCCCGTATAGGTGCACCTAACCCTATCAATATAACTCCTACGCTTACTCTCGATGAAGATTGAATGTAGCCCTCGGCAAGCGAGAACGAGCCTCAGAAAACTTTGAAAATAGGTTTTTGAGTCTGCCCAATAGTGTTATTCTTCTGCTTTGGCAGCAATATCAAGAGGCGCGATAGCGCCTCGCTGGCGAGTATGAGTGAACAAACGTGAACTATCGAGCGCGGGGCGCCGTGCCTATTATACTTTGAATTGGGCCTTTTTAACCTCTCACTTTTTTTCCACTCGACTTTATCTCCCTGAATTACGCGACTGAGCAACCTCTCTTGAGTCGACTTCGTCCGCTAGAGAGCTAGACAGAGAAAGAGACAGACACAGGAGGGGAGCGGCGCAAGGCGAGGAGGAGAGGCAGAGCAGACGACTCAGATTGGGCAATCATTGCCCGCACTGTTTCTCTTAGATTGCTCTTTTATCCATGTTTTGCGTCCATCATGAGAAGTTTCATTGAGATTGGAGCAAAAGGGGCTCGCATCGCCGAGCCAAGGCTGCCAGGTTTTTTTATTTATATTAGCAAGTTTGATCTCTTATGAGATTAT
>JAPYYZ010004232.1:0-10765 GCA_030522705.1 Eretmocerus eremicus
GAAGCACGTGGAGAACGAGGAAGAAAACGGTCTCCGAAAGAGGAGTTGAAAAGTGATAAGGACAAAGGCTCGAGTGGCCTATGAAAAAATGCGAGGGTGGGAGGGATGGAACTCGAGTTGAGCGAGAGAGGGGGGGGGGGAAGAAAAGAAGAGAGGACAAAAACGGTGTTTGATGAAGCGATAGAGCAAGCGAGAGAGTCAGAAGGAGGAATCGTGGGTGGAGAGGCGGGGGGCGAAAGCTCGCGAAAGCACCCGCGCGCGAGAGTACGACCCGGTCGGCTCGGTACACGTACACTTGAGAATACGCAAGGAGAGGAAGAGCGAACAGGTTACGCCGAAGAGGAGGAAGAAGTCTGGGCGAGAGCGAGTGAGAGAGAGAGAGAGAGACAGCGCGCACACATTCGCACAAAGCAAATCGGTCTCTCTCTCTCTCTCTCTCTCTCTCTCCCGTCCGTCTCATTGTGTCGGACGATTGTCTTAGAATAATGGCGGAGACTCACAATAGTGACTACAATGCTTACTCGTCTAACAATGCGGTGACGTCACGCAGCGCCGCTCCATGTGAATGCGAGAGTCTCTGCGAGCTCCGCAGCTCTGCTCCGGAATTGCGAGAGCGCGAGTCAAAGAGAGCACGGAGAGAGGCCTGACTCTATACCCGCTCTTTTCGCCCTCTTTATGTTTTTTTTGCTGCTTTGCTCTTTCCGCGGACTATATCCCTTGCACTTGCTCGCCGGCGCCACTTTGCGCTCGACCCCCGCTATTGGTACCACGTATGTACCCGGTAGCTCATATATGGGAGACTTGACTCGAGCGATGACATTATGTAGTGACGATTTGAGGTTGCGACATTTTATGGGTCGCGATGCCTTGAATGAGACTCAGAAAGTGACGCGATATTTCAAATTTTGAATTGAGAATAATCACGAAGGAGAATCAATGCGCTATGAGAATTCAATGAATTTCTGTAAGAGTTTTGTGAATAAAAAAAATTGCAAGAATCCAAACAAACATAGTTATAGAAGAAATTAAGCCTACCTGGATTCACTTCTCTTCGTGATTAGGAAATTTCTCCATTTCTTGCTCTTTCAAGTGTGAATTTCTATGTTGCCCAAATAAGAAAGTAAAGTTCAACTCAAAGTTGAGTTGATACCTACATTGGGCTGACTCAATTTATTCATTGAAATAAAGCTTAATCATGAAATCTGCGTGATCAAAGATATTGGCGATAGTAATTTTACAAGTTCGAATAAGAGCATTTTCAAAACTGGAAAAATGAGAGTAAAGGGCGTTATCAAAATGAAACCTTACAAGGTTGGTAGTTTGCGTGATTTTTGAAGTTGATGAGGAGATTCAGATCTAATCAGAGGAGTATTTTGGACCGGAAATTTAAAATGCCATTACCTGCAATAATCAAAAATCGACCTTTAATCAGATCACAAACCAAATAAACTTATTCCCTCCAGTTTGACTCTCTTTCAAATAATTCGACCTTCAGAAAACAGAAAAAAAATCCGATAATTCAATCGGGCATGTTGTATCACACTTGTGCGAAAATCTCGGTGAAAATTTGGATACGCGCCATCATACGGATGACGGCGTAAGCTGCCCCCTGAGAAGTCCATATTCCATACCGCCAATATTCATACAGGACACGAGAGAGGGATCACTTTTATCTTCCCCAACTGTTATTCCAGAGCGAATATGGGCGCACTCGTTAGACACGATGATAAGCGCATTCATTATGATCCCTCCCATCGAGCCGACGACCACACCCGAGCGTTTTGACTTCTCAGCGCAACGCAATAAGGCCGCTCAGAACACCAAAGGGTAAGTCGATGCCCCCCGTCGTTCGGTGTCTTGCCTGAGCGCAAGCACCCTTTCGCAGCCAGGCGGATGCGGCCTCGTGCACGATACGCTATAACCGCATTGTTTCTCCTGTTGATTCAATGCCGAGATTAATGCGGGGGGTGAGATTAATATGCGGCGGCCTCCTCGCCAAGACCCATTGACTCGCTTGATCAGCATTCGACTCGACACTGTTTGCCCGCTCTTAGATGATTTATGCACGGATTCGGTCTGCCGTAACATTTCATTTCGAGATTCTTACCCGTTTTGTATTATATGACTCGGTGAACTCAGCACAATCAACTCGATCAACCGGCAAAAACAAGATATGTTGGGTGTTGAATGGGATCTTCAGCCGCGGTTGATATTCAAGTTCAAAACGATCTGGAGGGAGTTGCGGCGATAACTTTTTTGCGGGCATGCCGGAGGTAAAAACTTCGTTCCGAATATTATTTTCTCGGCATTGAAGTCCAGATGCGAAATGGGGAGATGCCATTGGGGAATCTTTTGATAAGTACAGCTTGAAACAAGGATGAAAGTGGTGTGTAGCGCCATCAAGCTTTCGGTAACACGAATATCATTACTCAATCTCATACTCTAGGAAATATCTAATCTAACTCATCCACTGATCTCTACTCACATCTTACACCAATTGAGATCACATTCAATTATGTACGGGGAATTTCCGTATAACATCCGCCCATATTCGGAGGAGAGCAACGCCTAATCTCGAGCCTAATCTCCTTCGTCTGACGAAGTAAGACCTTCTGCTTGTGATTGATGAAGAAATATACCATCACTCAAGGATTGAGGGGGATAAAATATCTAAGCTATAATTGTACCAAAATTCAACATGATACCCAATTTCGCCACCCGTGCGCCCTGGCCTCGCCGCGCATTTTTTCGTGTTTCTTATGTAAATGTCCGAGGGGCAAAGTAATTTTGGGTCGGTCTAAGACAACACTACAAAATAATCGGTTCAAAAAATTCTCAAGTGCCTTAGCATATTCAATTCCTTATCTCAAGACCTTGACCCTTCCGCTTCGGCGGGCGGGTCCTACTTCTTTGGTCAGAGGAGAAGTTGCCTGGAATTACATGCACCGGCAAAATTTCGACGGAATGGCAAAATGACTCGAGCGGAGCGCTCTGGTTGGTCGGCTGTTTTCCATCGGAGTCAATTCACCGTTCCGTCAAAATTTTTTTCGAGTACGGAATTGAGCCCTTTGTTGCTCGATATATTTCACCGATGAGGCCTGCAAAAGTGGTTATAGATACCTTCTACACCGATGCAGCAACATACTCTTCAAAAATTAATTGTTATGAATGGGAAGAAATGTTTCTGCGCAACCTTACATCTCGGAAAAAAATACCGTAGTTTTCGTTCAGCAAACGTGTTAAATATTTTTCTTTCGTAGTTGGAAAATTTGATTTCGAAAAAATTTTACAAGCAGGCCATGATAAAACATTGAGTAAGTATGCCGAATTTCACCATCCTAGGTCCATTTTTCTTCATGGAAGACTCTGAAAAATCAAGTTTACGTCAAAAAACAATTTATACCTCAACGTATCGTCAAATTGAGCTTTATTGAGAGTCAATTTGGAGGTAATAATCAATTTCAACCCTGCGGATCGGTTTTGATTCGCAAAATAAAGATATCCATTTTTTCGTGAAATCGTGATAGGTGGGTCAACCAACAATCAAATCGGACGTACTTTAGCGCAAACTCGCTCTCTCTTCCCATCTATTCTGATACATTCGGATACCCATTGAATAGAGTAATTATATAAGGCATGACATTCTGTACTACCTCATAGCGGTATCATGAGGAGTGGCGAAATTGGGTGCAACCCCAAAATAGTCGTTTTATGGAAGTTATAGCGATAAGCCAGGTATTAACGGACCTATTCAGATGTACCTCGACTTACTATTAGCTTTCAAGGTACTTTGGAATTTATCAATGTGGGCGCAAGCTATCAAGCAAAAAAAGTGCTTGCGGGGGTGGCGAACCTAGGCACGCTTACTCTACTTTGTGATATTGACGATAGAACACATTTCCTTCGATACTGACGAATGCGTAAAAAATTTCCATCTACACAATTCATCTGCGTAGGATTTTGAATACAAGATTAGGTATTTCGTCCATTCTCTTACAATTAATCCCCGCACTCTATATGAGCGATTATGTGGCGATCAATCAAAGAATCTTTGCATATTCCACTGGATAATATTCAAATGTCGTACATTGAAGTCAACCGTAGACAACCTATGGAGATAGTAATAATATTTTTATGCGTTGGCAAATCACAACCGGACAGTATTACATGGCAGCTCTATCCCATTTTCACAATCTCAGAGTAATAGGGTCTTCGTTACGTCGAACGCACATTTTTCGCTAAAGACAAGAAAAACGGTGCTAGTCTTTGTCGGACTAAAGAAAATGGCATTTTTGGCATAGTGCGACTAAGGCGCCATTTTTCTTCCCGCCTCGGATCAGAAAATTGGCGCTTGGTCGCCCTGATACCAAAAAAAAATAGTGTATGCGCCTTGCTCATCAGGCTGTTTGAGACACGGAGGAGATTTTCCCCTCATCACTCTCGGGGAAAAACAATTCCCGCGCCTCAAAACAGCTGGACCTCGCATCGGTGCATAATCTATTATTCTCTTCACTTTTGCACGAAATGTGCGAGGGAATGTGTCGGAATATGTACACTGCTACTCTTACTCAGTTGGATCATTTTGTCTCAATTTGAGCAGAATACTCGGGGGTTTTTTACCTACCTTGGCGAACCCCATGCATTGCTCTGGCGTCTGCGAAAGCTGCAACGAAAGCGGTATACCTAACCTTGATGGACACTCGAGCATACTCGACTCGAGATGAGAGCGCTCGTTATCACTCCTCACTACACGATTTGCCCGAGCACTTTGACACAATCATTTTTCCACACGACGCGATCGCGAGAAAGTAAGGTCAGAAGCACACACTAATTGCCTTGCAACACAATTTTCACTTCACCTGTTCCGCCGTCTCGCCTCACCAATTCACCATGCAGTTGTGCACTCTGAAACACAACTGATGCACAACCGTTGCAACTGATTTCGAACGTCTTCTTTCGCACATTGTTATCGATAGGTACCCTTGCGACTGTTATGGATAGCAAACTCACAGCTGCATAGCCTCCCGCCTGTCTCCAACCTGCACAAGACCAAAATTGGCGGGAAGCTGCAGCGACCGAATAATGAATAAGAGTCCAAGCAGGTTCAAAATCTGACTCATTTAATCAGTTAATAAAAACACGCACGACACGCGACGATGACGACGAGATAAAAGTTGCGCGGCCGCACTTGCATGACTTCAATTTTTACACGGAGTTGTTGGCCCCTGCTTGACTGCAGCAGCTTTGTATGCACCGAAGACGACTGCGAAACCAAAGAGACTTCGCCCACCTTCCTCCTCCGCCCTCCCCCTCACAATCAAAGGGGCGCGGACGCGGAACGGGTAAAATGGCCGCCGGCCGCCGGCAGAGATTAGAGTGCATGTGTGCGGGACGCGGGACGAGATTTTTTTGAAGCGAGCGCGCAACGAGCGAGGAGAGCGATTGTGAACGTCGCATGCCGAAAAGGGAAAATGTGAAGGCCTCGGAAAAGCGACGCACAAGAGAGGATCCGCGGTTGCGCACATAGTCACGCACAGTTACCTATGTTTGTGCATGGACGTTCTCCCGAACGTTCTCCGCTCATTTCGAGACCAACTCATCTGCGCTGCGCGCACGATCGGCGATCGGAGTGATCGAACCCGCACAGACATAATGCTGCGCAATTCGGGATGAGGTGAGTACCTTGGCTATTAAACTGCGATTGACTGATAATTGCCCTATCACTCATTATCTCGAATTGGCGAATCGTCTTTACCTCACATCCCTTTACATCTAAGTGAACTCGACTACTCGATTCGAGTGATGTTGCGGGATACGTCGTCAATGCCCGGGAAAGCGGACCCTTGCGCCTACTGCAACTCTGCATTTCTTGTTTTATTGTCACTGTTGTCACTTGAGGTTTCATTGTATTTTCTGACGTGCGCTCTGAATGATGATTATAAAGCAAATATGATTTATCCTTGGTTTTTTCATTCGTGCTGTGCTGCAGAGATCATCCAAGACGAGCTAAATATAGGACCCCACGGCTTCACCCTAAACAACGCAAATACCTACCTACCTACCTGATCACTTTTTGCAGGTATGATCTACTCTACCTGCTGCTCATTGTTACCATACAATGTACCCTAAAGTTCAAATGTCAAACACAAAGGTAGAGAGTGCTTGACAATAATATCAGGTGCTGAGGTATTTATGCACGATTTCTTGATGTTTTCATATCTCTTTTGCCATCGCACTCAACAACATTTCTATGTCCTCGTCAAATAGATTATTCATACCCATCTAAACTTGCATATAAATAAATATCACATACAGTACTATAACTACATGGTTTCCAATCAATGACATGGTAGTTGATCGAGGAAGAAAGTTATAAACCATCTCTTGGACATGATCAGACCAGTGCTGCTGTCAGTAGTGAGCAGATGAGCTGTTCATTGGAAATACCTTGTATCATAGCGTAACCGCTGAGCATTTGATACCTGAATGGCATGGAAGTGCTACAGTTGATTCAATTTTACAGGTTTGGGGTTTGGTATTACTCTCAGAATAATGTCGCAGGATTGTCCTTGTGGATTGTGGATTCTATGCAAGCTAAGTCTGACTTGTCCAAATGTTCTTCAGTATCAAATTTGTTTTTGTATTTGAATAGCTACATTTATGATTGAGAAGGGTCATTAGTAGCTGTTTCTGAAACATAGCTTGTTTTTTGCTAATGACAAATTTGTGTAACTTTGCAGATCTTCATTTTGGCATGGATCATGTTTTATTACTTTGAGGCTCTCAAGGATGCAGAGATTACTTGACTCACTTGATGATTCCATTGGTATCGGGAAAATATTTCCTTGATGGACAATTTTTAATTGTTGACCATATTTCCATTTTAGGGATTCACTTGGGACCAGCAGAGTATCCGAATTCAAGAGAGTTTCCAAATCTCAATCTATCACTCTTAGTGTTACGAAATGAATGTTGAGTATCCATACACCATCACAAACAGTTTTCTTCAGGAACTGGCAATCTATTGTTGATTGTATCCATCAATCTCTATGTGCCTTGAAAAATTTCTATGTCCATAGATGCATGAGATATTTCAATTTATGGTACCAATTTCAAAATTGATGATTTTCCAACAATTTTCTTGCTTCAGAGATAAGATCTACTTGATGCATGCTTGCGTTATTGAAGATGAATTGTTGGACTTGAACTGCCATGCACCCCGTTGCAGTTGTGCATTCATGTACTAACAAGAGGATGCATAGCAATCTCTTATGAGAATCCGTGGATGAAATGTCAGTTGCAACATGGGACATGAATCGTAACTCTCTCTTGTGAGTAAAAGAAATGAGTATCATCTCTCTTTCAGGAACTTTTTCTTATCCATCAACATCTTTGCAGGTTTTACGTAATCTCTGTGTAATTCCCTGTAATCTCAACATGAAACATCATCTGGTTTGAGTAGTCACCATTATTGTTATCTTACAAACTGAATTTTCTCGTCAGCTTTGCTTCAATGCTGAACACCCTGTGTGAGATGAGATTTCTTGGCATTTCATTAGAAAGGCTTCTAGAGCTCAATTGACCTCTAGCTCTGTAATATGTATCATGTATGACAAATGAAAAATACCTTAGTCTAGGCTACTGATGATTGAGAAAGAGTCACAATTGATTGGATAAAATCTTTTCCTAAATTGATGAGACCAACAATCTGAAAAAAGGACACGTGACTGATGAATAATGTAATATTCTTGTTTTCTGTACCCTGGGTTTTACTCCTTCTTGGATCACAATGTGGTTCACAGTAAAATGATTTGACTTATTCAATCCCTCACATAACTTTCATCTAATTATTGACAACGTGTGATTCCTGTAGCTAGGATATGACTTATTGCACGTTCTAACAATGTTTTTTTTTTAATTTTCAGAATTGTTATAAGTGATGAATAATATCTCATTCCCGTTGCTCTAGGCCATCAAAGGATTCCAAATGCAAGCAGACCAATTTCAAATTTTGCCGGATCTTCGTGCAGCCAACTAATTGATGCTAACAGCAGAGAGCTATTCACAATTGATGGTAGACATAATACCTCATCACCAGCTGAAAGGTCGTCTCACCCATTTCATGAGCCACGACCAACCAATGATGAATTCCAGTGCGAGAAATGCTTCGCTCTTTTCCGTTATGACGCAACTCTAAAGAACCATTTAAAAGAATGTTGTGGAAAAAATCCTTTGAAATGTGAATATTGTGAATTTTATACCCATTCAAGCATTAAGTTACATCAGCACGTGCTTGATCATCATTCCAAAAAGATAGATGTTAGACAGAAACAAGAAAAAAAAATTCACAAATGTCCAACATGCACATCAGTTTTCACCAAACGAAAGTATCTTGTCAAACATTTGAAACATCGATGCGGTAAATGGCCGTCCTTTGGTTGCACATACTGCAAAGCTCGTTTTTATTACAACACAGATTTGCAATCGCATATAAAGAAGGTTCATAGTGCTCTCAACGAACAAATGCTTTCAAGAAAAATTAGCGAGGTAAAACAAGCTCTTTTTGAAAAATTACAACAAGATGGAAGAATCTGAATTGCTGGAAAAATACTTATAGGAATTTGATTTGTATCAAATCATTGATGAATTTATTTATTCTGTGCGTAATCTGATCTCCTATTCACAATTTATGTTAAGAAAATCGTACATCAAATTTCCAACATGTTTTTAGGTTTTTCCTCAACTATTTGAGTAGGTGCTTTCTTAATTATGTATTAGCTCATAACTTTTACAAGATAAAATCCAATTTTGAATACCATACTGATATCGCAGATTATTTGACTCATTCCCAAGCAGCTCATGCTCACTCTTTTTGATTCCTCGGTAGATGACCAATATTTTCCGCGCCATGGTACTGAAAAATAGTAAATATATGCACCTAGCTCGCATATGGGTGCTTTTGAAATTAAGGACTCGCAATCCCATCACGCACCACTGTGAAGTATTCTACTAGTCGATACAAGTCATTATTTTATTGTCTTCTTAGAACTTTTTTCTTAAAACTCGGACGTTTGATCTTGACGAACCACCTTCATTTCTTGGCGTAAATTCCGACTTCGGCTGCCTCATCATACTTTTTTTATCGACTGAGCGGAAAAGAGCCATTATCGCACAGTCATTACCTATTCGGTTTTTTTCTCCTTACAGTCGATAAAAAAATGATGTCTGGTTGTCGGACGAAATGATCTGCATCCTCGTGATGACTCCGATCTTCGCCTTCCGCTCGGGCCGGAAGATGTGTATCACTCCAAATACGGAAATCAATCTTTCCGCCCTTGTATCGAAATCAATTTCTTTTATTGTTTAAGAAGACAATGAAAATAAATTATACTAAGAAATGCTAAACAAGAGAAACTGTCGGATCATGAACGTTAGACATTCGAATGTTTCCAAACCTATATATATACTTTTTGAGTGGACGCGTCGGAATATGTAAACCGTTCAATGAGAAAAGAGGTTAGTTGTGCCAAAGAATCTTGGGGCCTTTGTCACAAAGGTCCCAAACATAATTCATTCTTTTGAATCCAAATCGAGTCATCCTTATCGATTGAGTGTAACAAATGAATCTGTATGGCTTGAATTTGTCCGGTCCTCGCGTAATAATCCACGATGTGTATGGGAGAGTCGCACAAATGAGCCTCTTGACCATCAATGCATGTATTCAAATCTGTGCATTTCCTCATGCCATTTAAAAATTATCACGCTAGGATTAGACGAATTTGACCCTGGAGATTCATATATACAGGATACTGAATCGAGAAGGATATTCAAATTTGGACTCAGAGATGTGAATAATACGCTTGGGACATTTAAAGGTTCCGGGATCCTTTGGTACAACCAACTTCTTTTTCCAGTCTTTTCTACATTTTTTCGGTGAAGTGGCCAAAGTCAATTTGATTTCCGGTACCTGTTTGCTTGAGCCACACAATACCCTGGCTAATATCCTTAGTTTGTGAAGGAAGAAATGTAGGAGAAGCCTCAAAATGAACTGAAGCGAATTTCATTTTGACCTTTGGGAGCCTTGTCATTCGAATCTTCTGAGACGACGCGGAGAATAAAAAAACAACAGTTTGAGCGCACGTCGCCCCAAAACCCTGTGGTGCTGTATGGTTGGTTTGTTCCCTTTCTAAGATTGTAATGGCATTAAAACATTTGCAAGGTGAAAAAAAAAAGTAGATCATAAAGTCATGAGAGCTAGAAAACGACCACCAATATTGAATGCTTGTGGTCCTGAGAATCAGACATCGCGCTTTCATTGCGTATTGTATCGCCAGCGACTTCTTCATCTTCTTTTCATTTCTTCTCTTTCCGATCTCGTAATGTCATGGTTATATGTACTCACTTGCATTTTTTTATATGCGCCACACGAGCACGTGTTAATGTATGCCTATAAATCTGCGGATCGGAAAATATACAATCCATGTGCGAGTGCGGAAGAAAGGGAAGTAAGCGCTGGTGCGAGCGCTGGTGGCACCATCGGAGGGTGAATTCGTGCATGGGAGAAGAGCCGTGGACCGAGCTCTTCATCATCGCCCTTAAGGCGGTGCGGGAGCCGTGCGCTCGTCAGTCCAAACTTCATTCACAGCTTTCTCGAAAATTTGAGCGGTTTGGGTGAAAAGACGAGTTGTCGAATACTTGTTGTTGACTATCATGTATTCGTCAACTCTTTACTTAGCTGAAATTGAGAAAATATTGGAGAAAACCG
>JAPYYZ010004233.1:0-10764 GCA_030522705.1 Eretmocerus eremicus
GTGTAAGCCTGGACCACGTGCGTAGCAGAAAGCACGTGGCCGAATCGCCTCGATGCCGGGACGCGCTGGCGCGCGCAGCCCACGGTCGGTATGGTAGGATGCACGAGCATTATCCTCATGTGGTAATGTCGAACTCGAATATACCAACCCCTTACCGGCAGCTGTATATTGAAAAATATGTTCTTCCAAACATATTCTTTTGGGCGTGTTTGGAGGATATATGTATATATTCAATATTCCTGGGTCATTTATAGGCATCAGATACGGGGCAACTCATCAGCTGACTCAGTATGATCGCTCATTACCGCGTGAGCTTGGAATATATGTATAGACACACACATACAAACATATATACATATATATCCATGCTGGATTGTAGCGTAAAAACGTATTTGTTTATTTCCCCCACCCTTGACCTTGAACGCGGCGCTGATAACCAACTGATTACGTAACAATAACATACGACGTCGTATTCGTTTACCACGTGACCTAGAATACGTCGCGGATGAGCAGCTGATAAGATAAGGCGAGATTAGATAAACAAAAACAAATAACAACGCGTGTCTACACAACAATAACAAACGGCGTCGTATTTGTTTACTCACCTCGTCAGCTGGACAGCGCGTGACCTAGAACACAACACGGATGAGCACCTGATAAGATGACGAGCAATAAGACAAACAAAAACAATAACAAATGCATGTCACCATACACACTGTTATGTTTACGCAGCTGACCAGCCGTGGCCTCGAATGTCGGGGGAGGATAACGCGCGAGAACTGACGCTCACCAGGCTGATGACGTCACCGATAAGATAAGAGCAATAAGATGAGCGATGACGTCACCGATAATATAACAATGTTCATTATGTCTCGCGATACCTGCCCACAACTACTTACGCGGAACATGCGTTCAGCATGCATGGGCGAAATGATCAATATTTGAGTCCTTTTGCTATTATAATAATGCTTATGCCTTATGTAGCTATTTTCAATCATTGGATATGTGGCTGTAGTATGCTTTGTAAGCTTGACAAATTTTATTGCTAGTCAATTATCCAGGATCCCGATCGATCGATTTATGCATGCGAGGCATAATCGATCGAAGCAGCAGAGAAGTAAGAAATTTGTCGTGGGTTCTGCCGGAATGGCGTCTCGACGATGCATCGGCAAAGAGTCGAATGCCGATCGTTTGCACACTTGTTCAAAATATAGGAATCTATATTTTCAGAACTCGCACGCTGAGTTGAATGGAGTGGAGATGCCTCGATATGAACGATCCAAAGTAATCACAAACAGGGATATGTATTCTTGATCTAATCAAGTAACTAAAAAAACCGAGTCCGAACGGCGAGTGGGTCCTGGGATCTTATAAGACTTTGTGAGGCCGAGGTCTGGGAGTACCTTGAACTAGATTGTCCTGAGGGGTCTGATTGAATCGAAGTTCTTTCGTTAGAATCCCATCAACCTCCAGGGTTTCTACAGGAGTCAGTCTTGAATATTTCGAAACCCTTTGCGACTAACTGTGCTTTTGATTATCCCACACAGCATGGAAATATTTCAAGAAAATATTCCATGGAAATATTCCGTGGAAACCCTCCAGAGATCTTTTAGAAATATTTCAAGAATGATTCTGCAATATTCCATAGAAACATTCATGTGAAATCTTCATGGAACGTGTCAGAAACATTTCGTGAAATATTTCGAGAAATCTTTTTGAAATCGTGGGATGAAATCTTTCTGAAATCTTTCAGATATATTCCATAAAATATTTCGAAGAATCCCCCTGGAACCTTTCTTCAGAAAGATTCCACGGAAGATTCCAACGAATCTTTCTACAATCTTGCAACGAAACCTTCGCTAAATCTTTCAGAAACATTCAACGAAAGATTCCGACTAATCTCTCTGAAAGCTTGCAATGAAATCTTTCGGAAACCTTTCAGAAGAATTTCACGAAAGATTCCAACGAATCTCTCTGCAATCTTGCAGCGAAACCTTCGCGGAATCTTCTAGAAACATTCCACGAAAAATTCCGACTGATCTTTCTGAAAGCTTGCAATTAAATCTCTTGGAAACCTTTCAGAAAGATTTTACGAAAGATTCCAACGAATCTTTCTGCAATCTTGCAACGAAACCTTCGCGGAATCTTTCAGGAACATTTTACGAGAGGTTCCAATGAATTCTTCTGCAATGTTGCAACAAAACCTCCACAAAACCTTTCAGAAACATTTGACGAAAGATTCCGACTGATCTTTTTGGAAGCTTGCGATAAAATCTTTCTGGAACCTTTCAGGAAGATTTCACGAAAGATTCCAACGAATCTTCCTGCAATCTTGCGACGAAACCTTCGCATGACCTTTCAGAAACATTTTACGAAAGATTCCAACCGATCTTCCTGAAAGCTTGCAATGAAATGTTCGCAAAATGTTTCTGAAACATCTCAAGAGGGATTCCAACGAATCTCTCTGCAATCTTGCAACGGAACCTCTGCGGAATCTTTCAGGAACATTTCATGGAAGATCCCACACGGCATGGAAATGTTTCAAGGAAATATTTCATGGAAATATTTCATGGTAACCTTCCAGAGATCTTTCAGAAACATTCCAAGAATGATTTCGTGATCTTTCATAGGAAAATTCATGTGAAATCTTCAGGGAACGTGTCAGAAACATTTCGTAGAATATTTCGAAGAATCTTTCTGAAATCGTGCGATTAAATCTTTCTGAAATCTTTCAGAAACATTCCAAGCAATATTTCAAAAAATCTTCCTGGAATCTTGCTATGAAATCTTTCTGGAACCTTTCAGAAAGATTTCAGGAAAGATTCCAACGAACATACTGTCCGCCAGATGGAGCCTGGTCGCACTTTAAGCATCTTGAGGCCGATAAACATCTCATTTTGATCAGATTTGACGATTAAAGAATAATTCTAAAAGTGATTGATTGATCCATCGCAGATCTCACTATGTCAAGGATTAGGTCATGGAGATCTAATTCAAGTCTCGATTAACGCGTCTTGTACTTCTCGCAAGCGACCAAATATATAACCTCGGTTGATCTATATATAGGAGTTCCAAATTATTGCAGATAACCGTTCGTGTGAGCGGATATGGTAAGATAGGCATGCGCCGTGACCGACATTGCGATCTAGTTTAAGTTAGTCTAAGTTGCGAAGCGTGATATGCGAAATAGAGGTAAGTTGCGATGCGAGATATAATGTATGTATGCGAGGTCGACAATCTTCTCAGCGAGAGTAACCATGATATATAATCTCAATCTCCTAAGTTACAGGCTCACACACCAACCACGTCAATCCAGGAAATAAGAATTTTTTACTCTGAAATATCTAACTAATATCTATGAACGTCGCATCAATTTTTAGAGCATCAGATACAAACCTTTCTCGGCAATCTCTCGGAAAGCTTTCGGAAAACTTTCTCCGAAAGATTTCTGAGAATCATTCCTGTAATCTTTCAAAAATCTTTCAGTGAATGATTCGCAGAAATGTTGTAGAAATGTTTAGGAGAAATATTACGGAACTGTTTTTGGAAAGTGACATAATATTGTTTCTGAAACATTTCGCAGGAATATTTCTGAAAGATTCCCAATCTTTCACGGAAATTTCTCAGAAAGGTTTCTGAAACATACCCATGCTGTGTGGGGCAAGACTGATAGGAACCTTTCTGGAAATAACTGCCAGATTTCCGGAAAGATTTCTGAAAGATTCCTGGAAAGATTCCTGAAAGGTTCTCAACCTTTCCCGGCAATCTTTCGGAAAGCTTTCGAAAATCTTTCTTAGAAAGATTTCCAAGAAGCATTCCTGTAATCTTTCAGTAATTTCCCAGTGAGTGATTCGCAGAAATATTGCAGAAATGTTTCAGGGAAATATTTCGGAACGATTTTTGGAGAGGAACATAATATTATTCCTGAAACATTTCATAGGAATATTTCTGAGAGATTACCAATCTTTCATGGAAATATTTCAGAAAGGTTTCTGAAACATTCCCATGCTGTGTGGGCAGTTTTGTCACTTATTTTGAGGAAAACATCGGAAGTGTTATGATTGTTTATTCCTCAAAACTATTTGAAACACGAAATGTTTAACTATTCGCCTAATCTTTTCCCATGGAGGCTGATTCGTCCAAACGGTAGAATTCCTCGTATCCATGGACTCTGACGTTCAAAACCCTCCCATAGGGATTTTTGTGTGTCTACTATAACGGTTTGCAACTGAGATCTTCCTGATTATTCCAGTATTTTTGGATACAAGTCTTTTTCATCATCAATCTTCATCAAAATGACGACCGAAAAGTTTCAAAATCATCTGAATCTCATGCAAATGGGGCTATGAGCTATCTTGGATTGCTGAGAATAATTTTGCTATTATTTATCCAGAATCGGAGATGGCGGATCCAGTATAGCGGCATGAAATTTTTCTAGTCAAACTACTCCGTTGCTTTTTGGATACTTCCCAAGACGAGATCTCACGAAGTGCTCTCCTTGGATTTATCTCTCCACACTCCGGCGTTTTTTCAGGCTATCTCGACCTCCACCAGGCTATTTGTCATCGACGAGAGTTTGACCTGCTTTGTAACTGCTCGAAACATTCCCAAAACCACAGGGCGATCTAGTTCAAGGTTTTCCTAGGCCTCGGCCCCACGAAGTCTCATAAGATCCCAGGACCCGCTCGCAGTTCAGACTCGGTTTTTTTAGTTACCTGATCAAATCAAGAATACATATCCCCGTTTGTGATTACTTTGGGTCGTTCATATCGAAGCATCTCCACTCCATCCAACTCAGCGTGATCGAAGCGCGTTCGACCTACTCCATGACTGCTCGGAAAATCCACACGGCCTTGTCTCACGGAGTACTCTCGATCAAAATTTCTCTCAATTCCGGTCCCATGGGGTTCCAATGACACATCTCTCCCAATTCGAGCCGAGCTTATCCATCACGAGTCAATCCCTCGAAACGAGACATCTGGGATCAGGATCAGTCTTAAATCCCGCGCCGTTTGACTTCATCTGCACATTAGCTAGCAAGTAAGTGCTCTACGCAGGAATTATTTTGGTCTAGAATTTTCCCAAGCTCAGGTCCCAGTGGGGTCCCATTGTGATCCTAGTGGGATCCCAGTGAATTATTTTCAGCAGAGTTCATCATTTCAAAAAGTATCATGAGTACTTCTCCTGTAAATCAAGAACTCTACAAAAAGGTTTGATACATCATCCTTAAAATGCTGTATATTTCGAATTATCAATCGAAACGAGAAAAAACAAGTCATCAAGTCACGTGAGTTCTCAATCTTTTTTAAGTAGGCGTATTTTGAGACATACCAGTTTTGAGATCAACATTCAGATTCTATTCGACATGTCTCAAAATACGCTTATAAAATTGAAAAAATCATGAGATTTGATAACTTGTTTTTTATTGTTTTGGTCGATAACTCGAGAAAGACGGCACTTCGAAAAAAAAATATCAGACCTTTTCGGTAGAGCTCCTGATTCTACAAAGAAGTACTTATGATTCTATTCGAAATTATGGATATTTTCTGAATTTCGAGGAAATTTCGCATGACTTAACTTGTTTCGACCGATAACTCACAGTAGACGTGATTTAGGGGAAAAGTTCGTCACACCTTCTTTGTAAATCTTTCAAAACTGAACCTAAAAGTACTGATGATATTCTTTGAGTTAATCGATAGATTCTCAGCTACGAGAGAATTCTGCGTGGCAATCAGGAATTTTGACTCGAAAAAATTGAACTCGTCTGCCAGAATTAGAGATATCGATCTGAAAATTTTTTTGGGAGTACTCTACGTGATTCTGGATAAGATTGCGTATCGATTCAGCGATCTGATGGATTGATGGCGAGATAAGGAATAGAATCTGTCACAAGTATCATTTCCTAAAACACGGACTGGATGACTATTCTCGCATGAAGCAAAAGTATGTAAATACAAATTTTCAGCCCGATAGGATTTCTTTCTGATAGGATTAAGATTTTGCAGGTACACTGGGTGGACACTTGAACTCGCCTAACTTTTATCTTCTGTCTCAGTCACCGGATAGGTTATAAAATGAGTGTGACCGAGGCAAAATATGAACATTCCGCGACTTCAAGTGCTTATTTAGTGTACCTCCTCTCAAAATCCATTGTTCTTGAGTTATGATAGTTTCAAAGCAAGAAAATCGCGCATTTTGCGATTTTCAATGTTGCGTCAAATTGCAACGAAAAACGTTCCTGGCTGCTCCCAGAATCTGATTCAGAACCGAATCAGCCTCAATTATCTGAATTCAAACACTTCCAACAATTCAATGCTTGTTTTCGACATTTGACTATCATTTCGTTCAATTACTCACTTATGGAATCGACGACTTCTATCCCGAGGAATGTCTAGTGCTTTACACACACAGCAGTACCGAGACATTCTTCAAATACAACCCTGCTGAAAATAATTCACTGTGATCCCGGTAGGATATCAGTCCCACTGGGACCTGAGCCTGGGAAGATTCTAGACCGAAATAACTCCTGCGTAGAGCACTTATTGACTTCATCTGCACATTAGCTGGCAAGTAAGTGCTCTACGCAGGAATTATTTCGGTCTAGAATCTTCCCAGGCTCAGGTCCCAGTGGGACTGGGATCCCAGTGAATTATTTTCAGCAGGGAAGGCAGCTCGCATGCTCTACCTGGTATTTCTTTCAACAATCCATATCAATCTCACGTTCAACTTGAGATGCTGTTCCAACGATTTCACTGTTCATGACAGGAACAACAATGCTTAAAACAAACAATAGAATCTAAAATATCAACTACAACATGAGCATATTTACTAGTAACCATCCCACGTACGGTCATGCCGTAACCGAGGAGAAGAGGACTACACGTGTATCGCAGTTACGCACAGCTCCGATTTTTGAATGGGAACGGTCAGAAGAGTCGACAGTAGTAGGGAGAGCGAAGAGAAAAGTGAGCTCTAGCTGCGCGTGCACTCCAAGTTAGACAGAAATGACAGCCCAGTTCGAATATCTCTCATTGCGCGCTTTGACGCGGGAAAGGGACCTATGCCTCCTGTATTGGTATTATCCCTACGAGAATTCCGAATTAAAAAATTTTCAAGACTGATGTACCATGCGAGGGATGATTTGCGCTCATCAGAGGTTGCTCTCAGACCTGAGGATGATTTGAGGATGAGGAGTGAATTACCCTTCATTCTCGCTGTTTGGTAGGAGTTTCTCGGAGTTTCATGGGGAAACTGGCTTCATCATTCGACAGAGCATCTTAAAGACTCGTTGTGAGTGTTTTCAGCGAGAATCGCTGATCTTTTTGAGCAGAATCGGGGGCGTGATAAAGTATGAAATTTCGATTTAGAGGCTGACGAAGGATGCACTTTGGGACATCCGAACTAATACCTGAAGCTGAAGAGTCAGGTCGGTAGTTTTCGCGCCCTCGAAGGATTCGATCTGGCATTATTTACCAAATTGGGTATGCAATGATCGTAAAAACGCGTTCGTGGCCCACTGTGTGTTATAGATATGAATCGGCAATCACCATCTCGTACGTTGGTCCCAAGGTTGTATGTGGTGAGAGCAGCCTCTATCTCATCACCTGTTACCTCCTCTTCCCCATCTCTGAGGTCTCATTAATTTCATATGGCTGCATTCGAGCTATCATGATCGTTTATTCATTGATAATTCACATCGGGGATTCGACTCAGAAAATGAATGAGCTTGGAAAATGTATGTCATAATCAGGTATCTGACAAAGCTTTGCATCTGATGATGTACTCCCCAATCCTGATTGTGTTCGAGACTCAATCACTAGGGCATTGAAGATATCTGACAATTTATTCTGCAATGCATCATGCTGGAAGGAATTGAAGTTATATCAGATGAATAACACAGAGTGGTGTCACGTAAAACTGATACTCACAGCCGGTTGTGTTTCTTTCATTAACTCATTGAAAGGGGCGTTCTTGAATGTGTCACAGAGACGTGTTCTTCTCCTTTCCGCTGCCATACCAATATTACATTCTACTGAGAAAATTTGCTTCATATTACTGAAGTTCAGCCCCTCTTTTGGCGATTTCTACCGGGAGAAAATATGGGAATCATCCAGTAAATTCAACATTATGAAGAAAAGAGGAGCATCAAGTTTTCAATGAGTAGCGGCGCACTATGGGTGATTCTAGTATTTTTTTTTATTAGCAGATAACTCGCGCTAGACTCAATTTTTTTCGACGATTCAAAATGGAAAATGAAGCTCCAAGCCCTTGGGATACAGGAAAACTATTGCGGCACCGGTTTGCTTTTGTTTATATCACTGGAATTTTCCGAGGGTATGATACTCTCGATAACTTTTAGTAATATAAACAAAAGCAAACCGGTGCCGCAATAGTTTTCCTCTATTTTAAGGGCTTGGAGCTTCATTTTCCATTTTGAATCGTCGATTAAGATTGAGTCTAGCGTAAGTTATTTACTAATGGAAAAAAAAATTACTAGAACCACCCATAGCGCGGCGTGGCGCAGCGGTTTTGACATCGCTCCTCAACTGAATAGGACGCAAGCTCTTCGAAAACTCAATTTTCTCCGTACTTCTACGTACCCTTAAAATACCAGGGGAGGATCCAGCGCTGTCTAGTTCGGCGATCCCACCGTTGATATCATTCATAGAATGCCGACCAGCACTTTCAACCCACGAATATCTGTAATGGGCATGTCCATTCATTACATCATTTCCAGAACTTGACAGATCTTACATATTCTCTCGAATTTTGGGTTCGGTGATTAGAGCACGGTCGGTCGGAAAGCCAGAGAAGTTGAGGTGTCTGGAAATCAAGATATTCCCTCGGGATATGGTTTTACATAGTTCCGCGGTCATTCTCTCGCAAAAATCAAAATCATCCTTCGTGGAATTTTGGGATGAAGTCAACTTTTCGATTTTGGTTTGGCTAACTGATTCTAGCTCAAAAGAGGGCGGATTCACTTCTTCTGCTCGGTGGTGGGGGACGTATGATGAGTTCCAGGAAAATCCCATAGAAAAACTGCACACGTGGCGATTTAGTGATAAGGCCGAGAAAACAAGGCCCGTTAGAATATCCGAAAATATCATCATCCACGCAAAACTCCACACTGAATCCGAATCTCACCTCGAAGTTTGTGATCTTGTAACCTATGATTTTGGGATCCTGTAACCTAAGGTAATCGATAGTTCATGAAATTCCACTTCAAATGACCCCTTGCACAAGTGGTTTTGGTGCATTCACGTCAAAAATAGCGCTGTTTGGAGAAGGATGAAAGAACTTGTCAGATTTGAAGATGGTCGCCTGACTCGGCCGATACCAGGGTTGAAGTATCGGTGATCTTTCGAATCTGAAATGTTCTCTCATCTTCCTATAAATAGCTCTATCTTCGAAAAGAATGCACCAAATCCACTTGTGCAAGAGGTCATTTCAAAAGAAATTTCATCAGCTGTCGATTGCGCTAGGTGATAGGATCCTCAAATTATGCACAAGTGAGGTAATTAGCAATTACCGGAAGTACTTGAAATGATTGGAAATTGCAATTCAGAGTACGTAGGATGCAATTCACCTCAACTCTGAAGCGGGATTCGGATTCAGTTAGAAATTTTGCATGGGAAATGATATCTTCGGGTATTTCAGCACTCCATTTGGCTCGTAACAGGCGGATTGAGACGGATTATCCCAAGTTATTCAAATTTCAAACACGGTACCTGTACGAGCGCTATTCGAGAGCCTTCAAAGAATCCGGGAATTTCTTTGAATCACTCTCTCGGCATATGAGAGATACTTAGAGGACGCTCGCAACGATTAGAGAAATTTGGGGAATTGAAGGCATTCTAATGTCCAATATCATAGGGAGGTGTTCCACGTCAAATTTAGAACTTTTCTGCAATTATTTTTTGAAAACTCCCGAAGCATTTTTATTCAATTCGGGATGTTGGAAGAGGATTTAAGAAATTTTTTCTGGGCCGAAAATTTTTTTTTTGCTATTGCTAGGCCTATATTGGTGATTTGACCTAATAATTTCAAATGATTGAAAAAACGAAAACTGTCCTCGTATTTTGCTCATAACTTTGAAACGGTTCGACCAATCCCAACAATCAAAGAAGCACTGGGAAGGTAATTGGAAAAGCTAGAAAATCATCACTTGTAAGATTCAATTCAAGTCTTTCTAACTGCCCCAGGAATTGAAATAGCCGGAAATCGTAGATTCGCTTGTAACTTTTTTGATGCATCAAAAAAAAATTTTGAAAAATTTTTTTTCACTTCGTCTAGTTGTGTTCCAGCTGTCAAAAAAATTTGGTCCAGTCTTTAGCACTTTGGTACCCACAAGAGCTTTCTTAGTGCGCTCAAAAGCTTCGAAAATCACAAGAATCGTTTTATTCTCCCCAAAGACTCTCTGAAATGGATCTGTAACCTATCCCAACAAGTTTGTTAGATCATTTTACACCAGAGATACATTTTTTCAACATTTCTCTGACCGTAGAAAGGGAACAAGTACGAGAAAAGGTAGGGCAAACTTTTTTGAGAGCAAATTTTTATTCAGAAAATGGAGTCTACTGCGCATGCGCGTGCTTGCAGAGCATTTTCAGTGATTTTGTTCAATAGCTGGAACAATTACCTTCGAAATGAGCCCAGATTGAGTCAATTTTATGCAGTAGAATCGGAGATACAGCTGTTTTAAAAATTTTAAAAATCCAAGGTACCAAATCCGTGAGCCCTGGCAGAGCTCGACGACCTTCCCAA
>JAPYYZ010004234.1:0-10763 GCA_030522705.1 Eretmocerus eremicus
GGATCTTATCCGATTAGTCGACAGCTACATTAGACGATGCAGAGAAGTAGGAATGCAACAGGACTAACCAAAACCGTGAATATGGAAAATATTGAAACGCCCTGGTATTGGCCATTCTTGCTTTGCCAATCGGCGGGTATGTTATTTTTAAATGAATATGGGTATCCGGAAGATTGCCGATGTACAACTGAAACGGCTCTCTTGGTAATCTAAAAGTGGCGATACTCGTTAAGTTGGCGCATAATCTCACCCCTAGTGGCATTAATTCGAGAGACGAATAAGCCAAGCACGCGTTAATTAGCGGCGATACCCGCGACTTGGAATTGGCCATTATGCTGCGCAAAGGAGCCCACTATATCGCATGACAGCGAAGACGAGCTTCCCAAACGGGCGATCCTTTTACAACAAGGATTGCACCGCGGGACTAACGAGAGGCAAAGAGAGATAGAGAAAGAGTTGCCACCGCCTCCTGCTGCGTTTTGAATACGATTCAGTGACCACCTTGGCTGCAGGTACAGCCAATATATGTATCGTTTCAGCGCATCATATACAATGTGGTTGCAGCTAACGGAGAGACCGATGTTCAATTATCCATCTTTTCTTGCGTGTTCGGCCACGTGATTCAATTTTACTGGTCTGCTTTTGAGGAGAGATGGGATATTTTTCGCGCGCGTGCAGTGCTTCAGTATTGTACTGGAAGAATAATCAAGAGCGTGATTGACACGGCTTCGAGATGAAAATTCTTGTTCGGTGGGATGTTTCACATTCTGGGCTGTCTTCATTTCCTGATAATTAGAGTTAGGACTCTCCTGCTGTAAAACTATTTAGCGTGTTATTGCACATTCCACAGAAACAATGAACTTCCGCGATCATCATATGAAATATTTCGACTGCTTTCTCTTTATTCTAAGATGAATTCACATGAAGAGATTCTCAAATTGATTGTGAGCGATCAATAAGTTGAGCAATAACATTGGGACTTGTTTGATCGCTTGGTCTCCATTTTACTGCCTGAGATGTTAACAAAAAATATGTAAAAGTTGTGAATGATTCCTTGCATCCCGAATTCTGCTACTTCTTCTTCCGCAGATTGTTCGGATTCTTGGATTTACTGTGTTGTAATCTGCTGACTATTCTGTCATGTACTTTGATACTCCAATTCACTGTGATATGATTTTCAACTCATGTTGAGACTCTGGATGAGTTTTTGTTCGCCGCAAATTCAGTCTTAAGCAATAAAAGGAAGAGTACCAAAGAATATAGGAGTTCTACAACATAATTCGTGAAGAATCGTGTCCAAATTACCTACCACCAAAGAGCTGGAATAAGTCACATTCAATATGACCTATAACGAATGAATCTAAATCCAAATTTCCCACTATCGCATCATGTACTCAGCTCACCACAAATTCTCTCCCCAAAATTACAACTGCACCCACATGGTTGCAACCAAATCAGAAGATCTCGAACCATGCTCTCCACGTAAATGCGCGTATCCACAGACTCCGGCTCCATCCTCGGTACACGTCGAGCCCGCAATATCCAATTACCCAAATTCCCCGCGGGACATTTTTGCCTCTCATTTAATTTGCCATCTCGCGATGCCGCTTCCATATATACGCGCGACCTTCCCTCATTGCTCTCGGCCAAACTCTTTCGAGCACTCGCTCACCCGATGGAGGCCCCGACGGTACAGAGAGCGCTCGTCGTCCACTCTAATTTGAATGTAACAGCGAGAGCGGGAGAGAGAGAGAGAGAGAGAGAGAGAGAGAGAGAGGCAATCCGATACCATCTCTGCGTAAAGGTACAGGACTCTGGTCGGCGCGGCCACCCCCTCGCGCAGCGGTCAGAAACGACGGCGGCAAGGAGGCTGGGAATTGCTTCGGTCGCTCCGACACAAAGGGAATATTATTATTGGAGAGAGCGGCGTGTACGTTTATATGCGCGAGTGAACGATATGCCGCGCGAAGGGCACGTTATACCAGCCAGGTGCCTTTGAAGTGGCGCCGATGTCCGCGTCATCGCCGAGGAAAAATGCTACTGTGTGTACGCAAACGCACTCGATATATATGCGCTGATCGAGTGTACGCTGGCGCGGACTGCAAAGCTTTTGCACGTCGCGACGTCCGCTTCGGATGCAGCTCGGATTGTCGATTTTGCAACGGTGGCGTGTATGCGCGCGGCCTCGAGTCGTGGGATTACGCGCGATGGGAGCGGGACAGTGTCGGTGCAGAGGTGGTTGCGCGAATGCTCGTTTGCGATCGGCTCGACTGATCTGCTTCACGCAGAGTCCAATACGTGAGAGAGGGCTATGCGACCTGTCGATCCGATTCGCAGCAGCGTGCAGATATTTTCTGGAAAGAAAATCCGACGGGACTTGGGAGAGATTGCTTCGTTCTATCGTGGCTATTTGCTGCCTCGACGTGCCGAGATCCAATTCAATAGCTCCAGTGAATCAGAGTCTAGCAAGAGATTTGGTTTTCTGAGCAAGTGTTATTCATGGGCTCATGGCTAGCTCCTTTCTCCCCAGACGATTTTGAAAAGTTCCTGTTCTCCTAAAATTTTTCGATAGTTTTGTTCTACTCTCAGCTATTGAGGTGATCTTTCAAGTCCAATGAGAGTCAAAGAGGCACATGGAGATTAATTGACCGAACTAGGATTTAAATTACTAATAGCTTCATCATTGATCTTTTCGTCATTCTAAAGCTTGAGAACTCCCTCAAGAAGCAAACTTTTATGGGATAAATGTTGCAGAAGATAACTTTGCAGTTGGTTGGTGGAGCTCAGAATTCTTCATTACATTGAGCTCCTTGGAACATCGTAAATTTGCAATGAATTAGGGATTTGAGAGCTCATAAGGACTATCGAATATTGAAATGTAAATGTAGCCGAGAATTCGCAATGAAAAATCTAAAGACATGGCTCTCTAGTCACGGAGGAAAATATTATAACGCGATAATTTGCGCTCTAGTCTTGAGCGACATGAGACTATTCCTTTGCCAATAATTCGAAGGTCTACTATATAACGACTGCTTGTATCAGATAGCAAATCACCGTGTCCTTCCATTTTCTTTGCTTTCTGAATGTCAAAGTTATTAGCTCAGAGTATATTGTGGGTGGCGAGCACGATAGGCGCATCTATCAATGCTGTAACAGATCAAATTGATGGGAAATCGCTCGACCCTTCAATTTTCTTCGGTCTTTCGCGATGAGGTGACACATTTCAAATAACAATCTGTTGTACTCGCCGTCTTTGACGTTGGAGCTGACCACAAAGACTATGTTGTACAGACGAGATAATTACCACGCTTACATGAGAGAAAGGCTGTCCATGTCCATCCATACGGGGAGAGTAACCCTTCCTAGAACATTCTATTCGTCGATGCAGAACCATCTAGAGCCAGACAGAAAAAGAAGACATCGTTAACAGAGTAGTCAATGAAATCCCTCGTCCTGGGCCTATCTCGTGACAAGGAAGTAATCGAACTTCAAGACTGGACGATTGAAAAATATTCAATCTGTCCAATAGCTATAAAGGCTCAAAAGGTTTCAACGGCAGCGAAAGAGTGCGTTTCCATGTTCATCTCCTATGCTATGCCAATACGATACTTTGACCGGGTGCACAACTTTTTTTATATGAATGTCCCTGGTTCATGGATTTGGCTGTGATATTACAGAATGATTCCAGTTTGCATCAAGTAGAAGAGTTATGCTATCGCAATCAGCATTGCCGGCACGCGTTCGTATATATTGATTTCTGAGGGTGAAGAGGTACTATCTAAAGTCAACTGCATGTGAAGGAACCATGCAAAGTTTTCTGGCAAAAAAAATCCAGAAAATATAGTCAAAAGGAACTACCTAAAATTTTCTATCCAAGGGAAAACTACCCAAAACTATTTGTTGAAAGAACAATGGAAAAATTCTGATCAGAGGGAATCATCCAAAATTTTGTATTCAAAAAGGAATTATTCAAAATCGTCTGGCAAATACTAGGCCTATCTAAAATTGCCGGGTTGTAGAAGGAACCATGCAAAATTATTTGGTAACATCCCTAGTAGAAATGCTGTAACATGTTGGCGAAAAATGAATCATTTTTTGGACATTTTATGGCCACAGACCAAAAATTGGCTAATATTTAGCTCATTTCCAGCGAACACGTGACGGCATTTTTATCGGGGATGGAAGTATCTAAAAATATCTGAACCGAAAGAAGAAACTATCTGAACATTTATGGTCAAAAAGAACCATTTAGAATTTTCTGAAACCCTACAAAATCGTTTATTTGAAAAGGAATGACTTGAACTCAATAGTTTGGACAGGACGAGATTATCTGAGTTAGTCCATGTCAAATCAGTATTGACTCCTGATAGTTCCTCGTTGCACAAAAAATTTTTAATGGTACATTTTGACCTATTTTGGCTAGGTCATAGAATGATTTCTTTCTTCAATCATCCACATCTTCTCGATAAGAGGGTAAAACAAGCTTGTGATGATGATGGGATACGGCCGTGCGTTAAATTGAATACTGGTGAGACGGTACGGTCGTACGTGATTTGATGCTTAGGATCGAATAGGGAAAGTATGGGCGCGAATAGAGTACAAGAAGATTAAGCACATACGTGATGCGGTGGCCGACAATACAAGCTCAGGTAACATACACGCATACCCACGAAGAACGCGTGATAAAAAATCCAAATAAGACAGTATGCTCGGATCGGACGACGGAAATGCAGCCCTCTGTAAGATCGCGGCTTAACGGTGAAGTGAATAAGGCGAGAAAGATTCGCGACTCAGCAGAACAGTGAGTGGCGTGACGCGCATCGTGGTTAAGCGAAGAATGAGGCCCGATAGTGTTGTGAACCCAGAGCATCAAATGAGGCCCTGAACGCTAGTTTGATTAGACTTACATAGCCACGGGAGATGGGCATCCGCAGAATCCACTGATTCCGAGGATACTGCTCGTGGTAATCCGGGGAATCGCGGATCCCCTGATCCACTGGGCGCGGGTGTTGTCATCTGGCGATTAGACAGATGGACGTCGCATGACACACACTCATAAGTGAACAAGTTGGTAGGAATAAAGTGTAATAAAAAATGTATCGAGTTTGATATGGGGGCTGATTATGCAATAAGCTGAGCATGACATGTCCAATGTTTCCATCTTAAAGTTACAAAAGTAAGGAGTTTACCGTGAGATTATAAGACTTAATTCATTCAATGACTGCAGTTTTGCGTGAAAAGTACTCCGAATATGATCGCATCTCTCCTAACATGCAAACATGCGGGAAGGGGAACACATCAATGGCACTCGCATCCTCAATTCTTTCAATAAAGCAGCAGTATCCCGATTTACGGTACAATAAAATCTAGTAATTCTCTCCACCCTTGCACTAACTCGAACGATCCTTCATCCTCAAGCCGTGACTCTCGAAACTGCCTATACCACCCGCACGACCAAGTCACTTCAGCAAGGAATGGCCCAGCAAGAGGCGCGGGCAGCGACGGCCAATCGTAAAACACATCGAACATCTGCAGCAAGATGCGGGTGGGACGTTTCTCCAGGCTGGAGTTGCTTCCCGGTCAAGTGCTGTAGTCAGGACTATGGTATATAGCCGTGGCGAGCAGTCAGTCACGAGCGTCTTCTTCTGGGCTTTTACGAGCGCATCACACCAGATTTATACTTACTTAGGGAATCGCTAATGCACCTTGTGTTCGAGTTACGACCTTGTGAGACGTGGATGCCATCTTGGTGTAGCTTCGCAGATATCATTTGCGGATTGATGGCCGGAGATCTTGCTTTGCCCTACAGACCCAGTTAAACCCTGATCTTGGGCTGTAACATTTAATTTCTTCGTGCGTGCATGGTGCGAGGTCGAATTATCATGTTACTGATCGGGTATATATCTCACGCATCTGCGATCGAAAAGTACCGAATCTGTGACATTTCGCACCTCCCGCTCGCATTGCAGAGTCGTGAAAGCCAGCTTCTCGCGATCAATTAAAGTCAGCAAAGTCGGTCACGGTAGACCCGAATGAGTGCTGAGCGGTCAGCCATCTAAGTACTAACCGCGTCGAAAGTTGCTCAACTTCGATGATCGGATCGCCCCGGCACTGCGTCGGTCTCACCCACGAACTGATCTCATGGGGTGAACAGATGCTGTCTGAAACCTGGGCATGGCTCTCTCTCCCATTGTATAAAGAGGTAAAAGATGGCTGAACTTATCCATCGCACTGTTCGATATCAACCCAATAGTCAGAAGAAACCAGTGACGTATGAAGTTGCCACGCTTTCCGCGAAGAACTTGATGTCGACTCTACAAAAGTCGCGACCCTCAGAGTAATTGTAAATCAACCCCATGTGACCTACAATTTTTGAGATACTGGGCTACACTTTGTAAAAATAGTTTCCAGCCGCGTTCCTGAAAACCCTGATCGATATGATTATTGGAGAGAACAATTTTTGCAGCCTTAAATTCAAACTGTACGTTCATCGACAAAAAGTTATACGCCATAATGGAAAATCCATCAAGCTAGAATTTATCTAGATACTCGTATCGATCACAGAATAGAACGGTTATCACTAATTCTTCACTAGTATAAAAATGATTACTACTCTGTACTTGAACAATCCTCTTAAACTACGTAGAGGGCCATACAATTCTTATAAGCAACGGAAAAGACTGCATAGCTCAATTTCTAAATTTTCCCTGGCGAATCATTGCCGAATCGCTCGAGGAAGAGTAGGAGGGTTGTCAAGAGACTGGCATGGCAGCACAGCGAATTCCGACTGAGCTCGGAATTCCGTCTCCAAGCTAGAGATCGAGAAAGAGAGCGAGAGAGAAGCTACGAGTCGACACGGTCGCGCAAATGCTGGCTACGCTCACGAAACGATAAGGTATGCTGCTAACGATGCTGCCTCGAGTTAATGTGCGGCGGTGGTGGCGTTGAGATGCGAGCGCAGCACCTTCGAGGAATTCCTGATTGCGCCTCGCTGCAGAGAGCTCGCTCGCGTATATATAGTTTGCACAGACGCGCCTGGAGAAGTCTCGCGCGTCTCCACTTCTGTCTTCCACTATGCAAATTCCAGCTTGACGTCTACCCTCGCCAACCCCCAAAGCCCAAACCCCTTTGTTTCGCCCGCTGCTGAAATTCGCAGAGGCGCGCGCCGCGGTATTTGTCATCTGGGCCGGGAGGGACCAGAGGCGCTGAGAATTGCGAAAAACATTTACACCCCATCCACCATCGCTCCTGCTGCTACCATACTACATTGCCACCGTCTTCGCGGATGGGATTTCAATGCTCAACTGGATAGTTACTCTGACTCTTATGGAATAGATAGAGTTGCACAAAAAGGTGGTTGAAAATTGCACTAGAAGTGTCAATCACCTGGTTGAAATTTCAATCTCGTGGTTGACAATCACTCCGGTGTTTGAATACTTATCAAGGACGGGAGAAGTTGAACTCTCATAGCGCTTGAAGTGCACCCAAGGCGGATGGAGCAGGGAAGAGTTTTCCAAAGTTTCCGAAATAATGAACAAAAAATACCGTGAGATAGAAAAACACTTCAACCAGTGGTTGACAAAAAAGCTTTAACCAGTGGTTGCGCAAAAAACTTCAACCAGTGGTTGAAGTTTTTAACCAAAGTTTTTTACAGTGCATGGGTCCCTTAGATGTGCGGTTATTCGCTCATAAGGTCATATAGAAGCTCTACCTTACCGACATTCATTGTAAATTGATTTAAAATAAAACAAAACAATATTTCGGAAAAGTAACTCCAAGCTGCCCTGCGTATCGGTAGAATGAATCGCCGTGTAAAATTTTGAAGCGATCCGTTTGAAGTGGTTGGTGTGATTTGAGTGCAGTGTAATTACAATATATTTGCACTGTGGTTCAAATTATTCCAAGCAATCTAAACGGATTGCTTCAAAATTTTACACTGTGGCTCATTCTACCGATACGCAGCGCAGCTTGAATGTACTTTTTTAAATTATTGTTTTGTTACATTTCAAATCAATTTATGATGAATGTCGATAAAGGAGAGCTTTTTCTTACCCATAAGGAGAGATTAAACAGTGCAGGTCACACGCATTGACTGAATTTCAAATTATAGTTGATGACAAGTGCGTCATACTCAACCCAGATAAGACTGCGATGTCAAGATTCAGGATTGCGTTGCAAAGGATATAGAGCTACGCTCTCATCTGAACGGTAACAATATACTGCAATTTTGAGTTACGGTTAATCGAAGAAACCTGTAACAAAATATCGTCATTATAAATACAAGGTTTAATCACTTTTTGCTGGAAAAACGTTTGTCTACAGGGTGCCCCAATGTTTGTTAAGTTTTCTCAAACGAAGCTGGAAGGCTAGCCTGATCTGCGAGAGCTAACATGCAATCAATTGTCTGCTACAGGAAGGATAGAAAAGAGCATGAAGCTACATTCTAATAATAAGACTTTCCCAGAGTGAATATACCGTATTTATTGGAATTATATGGACGATTGGAAAAGTGATGATTGTAATGGAGTGAACTAGCTTCCAAGTAAAATTTTGCCTGGCATCGTGACTCTGCGGACACAGGAAGTAATTATCTTGTCTTCTCCGTCGTAGTCACCTGTCTGTTTGATACTTTGAAGGAATGATTCCTCATCAAATAAGTAGTCTATATATACTTAGCGGAAAAATTCCAACTCGACTTATCGTATATACTTCCACGTTGAACACTAGGAATAATTTATCAGCTGCGCCAGGGTTTTCACGCCTACACGAAATATCCAACTTCTAACAGTCGTGTAAAAGTATCGATTGCTGCTTCTGAATCACAACGAGCGACATTCATTCGTGCAAGGAACCTTGCTAGCAGAATCAATTCTAAGATACGAAGCATGTCATTGATGATGACATCTCAGGAAGATTCATACTCTTCCCACTATTCCAGATTTACAGTGAGCGCAAACAGAACTCAGCCGAGAAATCAATCTATTCCTTCTCCAAAGTGAATCAGAATTTTTCGCAGCAAAGTACTGGAATATTATGATTTCTATCATCTTCGTGATTACAGTCAAGAGTTCTTACGTATGTTGAATTCTGGGACATTGGGCGAGGAGAGTCAATTTTGACGTATCAGCTAATTGACTACTCAAAGCTCAGTACTCCAGTACCAGTAGACAAACGTTGAGGGCCAAGTCGATCGATACAAAACGGTCACGTTGTAATAAAATAGGTACCCAAAATCATACGTTCAACGTTAGAGAGAAGTATAGCTTGAGACAGAAGCAATTAATGATAAACACATGATAATTTCGATGCAAGTTCGTGACAGATTGCCCCAAATGAAGATCACCCCTTGAGTTCTCAACAAAATACTGGATACTCTCGATTCCTATACAACTCCCACACAAACAAGAATTCAATCAAGGAAATTTCATTCAAACCTCCTTTCAATCTTATCCTATCCAGATGCAACGTAAGAACTCTCTAGAAGCCCACAAATTTCTCATTGACTGCACTTTGATACCAGGCGTGTACGCACACGCGGAAGGAATGAAACGAGCAGAGTTGAATGAGTGCAGGTGGCTTTCAAAGGAGATATGTATACTAGCACCGCTCTTCAATTAAAACCGAAGCTGCACCAGCCGCATGTTTCAAACCCACAGTAATCTCATCGTTTTCTCCCACTGCTCTGAATCGTCTCGTCGCCTAGCTTAATCCGCGCAGGACTGATACTCCAAGGGGACCAGCGATTTCATACGTACCCATAAGCGGATAGCCGAGGCAAAAATCCAGGGAGTAGTTCTTCGTCATTATTTACGGCGGGAAATGAATGTGGGAGTTTCGCGTTGTTTACCTCGGATTACTCGAGCGCCCTGCGTTCTCTCGTCCATTAATTTACGCACGGCTGTGGTGTTACACTCGCGTAAACCTACTCACCTATCCGTGCACCGGCCAAACTTGAGCTGGGCGACCAAGTCGAGTCGAATGGACGACGCTACTGGGGCTAACTGCGAAACGACGCAAAAAAGACGAAGGAGACGAGGCGAGTTGTTCGATACTGAATCCTCTCTTGCAAAATCCGGAAACGCGTCGTTCTGGCCTATAGCCACGAGTGATTGTGAGTTGTATCGGAGGGATGTCTCCGGAGTAGCACAGGCGAGGAGCTTTGCCCTCGACGATTGCGGCTAGTGAGGGAAATCGGGCGTAGCTGAGAGAAATTGCCAGCAACAAACGAGCTTCACTGGGAAAGTTATGCTAACCCCTAGTGTGCTTGTGATTCCTTTGCTCTTTCTCTTGCAAATGTACGATACAGCTTAAAACCTATGGCAGTGAAGCAGTCAGTAGGATTATGTCTTCCCCAAAGGTGAGGTTGTTTTACTTCTGGATCACGAGGAGTCAGGTATTCGTCTCGTCACGTGATCAATACTGCGGCATTAGGCAAGTCAACTGCGGCAGACCATCTCTCTGTACATTGATTTTTACTAGCTGTGTTACTTTGCTGATCTTCATTAATAGTGATGGATTCTATTCCATATGAGAATTCCTCTCTTCAACGATGAAATATTCCGTTGAGGGACCGATTATCTCGAAAAATGCCATCAGTACTTTTTCGTTCAGTTTTGGAAGATCTACAAGAAAGGTCTGATGAACTCTTGCCCTAAATCGCGTTTTACGTCTGTCGCCACGGGAAACGGCACGGGAACAGTGCGAATATCCACGGTCATTTCTTTTTAGGATCAAATACTCTACAAGAAAGTTCTGATACATTT
>JAPYYZ010004235.1:0-16102 GCA_030522705.1 Eretmocerus eremicus
TGCGAAAGAGATGTGACGTGCCTCTTCCAGCGAGGCAGTCGAGTCCTCTTTCAAGGCTCCATTGATAATTAACTCACAGTGCTCAAGACCATCACCGCCAACCCGCATTCCCCGATCCCCAGCATGCGACTGAGGAGATCCCGCATATATATCACATGAGGGCCGTACGGATAGCTCCGGAGTGTCGCATCGAAGTGCTGCTCGAATCCAACGTAGAACCTCCGAAACGATTCCAAGCTGCGGTCGGCTCTACCAAAAGATCGAGTTATTTCTCGAAAGAAATTTCGAAAACCAATGTGTAGGAAGGTGATAGGGGGGATTATTCATCATTGGGATCCAGTACGGAAGAGAATCAAATTTTCACCCGTCGATGCCGAACCCACTTGATGAAGAGATAACTGTTCTGAAGAAAGCACAACACCAGACCGCACATTTCCCTTCCTCGCCTCCTTTAATAGTAATCTCGTTCATGTGTACAACGCTGCACTGCATGCTTCGTCATAGACGCTTTAAATCGCGCCAACTCACTAAATACTCCCTCCGATATGAAACATCTGTAAGGAGAGTAATGGTGTGGGGAATTCAGGTTCCATAGCCCAAAAGGGAATTATTACATCGCTTTTTTGTTTGTCGAAACTTCTTCGAAATAAATTTTCTCCGAAACTAATATCTCGCAACAGGAATGTCTTGGATGAATGTTGAGGAGGGAGCTCTCATCCGAGGAATCATCAAGAATAACATAGGATGAAAATCGTATGAGTTGGAAATATGTTATGAGCGGATAAAGAAAAACCGATTTTAGTGATTTCCAATCACAGATAGAATATTTCGAATTTTATTCATTCGAGGACGCTGTACGCCACACTGAAACCGTTCTTAGCGTTCAGTGACGTTATCGTTCTCCGCTCTTGAAGTTGGGAATAAGACGCGACCAGTGCAATAGGCACAGTACAGTCACATGTGGATCGTTTTTTGGGAAATTGATGAGTTGAAAGGTTACAGGAGTCGAGAGGAGAGGATTCCTAGGGGTGTCAGGGTAGTATCGAACAATGAGTTAGGAGGGTCAAGGATTTAAGAGATAGAATGTAGGAAGTCGAGTGAATGAACAGCTTTGCCTGCAATCTCTCTCTCCAAAGAAAACAATGTTTCAAGCGCTCACTAATCAAAAATTTCCATCTCATGAAATATTGTAGTTCATGGATAATCGAGTGTTTGTCGAGCGATCGGCGGGAGCTCGGCGGGAGCTCAACAAGAGCTCGGTGAAAGTTCCACGGGAGCTA
Organism: Eretmocerus eremicus; assembly: GCA_030522705.1. Taxonomy (NCBI): domain Eukaryota; kingdom Metazoa; phylum Arthropoda; class Insecta; order Hymenoptera; family Aphelinidae; genus Eretmocerus; species Eretmocerus eremicus. The sequence goes on from JAPYYZ010004235.1 coordinate 1,281, forward strand.
TTCGGTAACATTGCGGGACTTCGCCGAAAGCGCATCGGGATTCCATTAAAAAATTGTCCAGTGAATTTCCCCCTGCAATAGGGATGTATTTGTACGTATTTGGTGCAAATGACATCCCGGCCGATGACTTGCAAATTTACGGTCGCGAATGGCGATACAAATCATATACTCTGCTGCTCTGTCCCGGCTCACGTTCTGCACCTGAAATGGAGAAAAGGGGAATGAGGCATTCCGCAAAGAGCGAGACACCCCCCCCCCCTCCCCAAGACAAAACGAAGGAATGGTCCCATACCCTTGTCTGCGGCTTGAATTATCGCGAAAGAGCTGATATCCGAGTCTGAAGTGGCATTCTCAGCTCGTCAAGTCGTCTGCTATCAGATTCACATGCTTTGCGCAAGCAAGTGGACGCTTCACCTACGTGAGCGATGACAGCAGTGCGTCGGCTGCACAGTTACGCGTATGCACGGTTGGCACGTGGTTTGCTCTGTTGGCTTGGTTGTACGGGCCTCGTCGCGGTAAAGTGTGCCTCTAGCAGTTATGCGTGGGTGCCGTGAGTGATCTTTATGATGGAGAGCAGTGGCAGCGGTTTTGGGCGCATGGGTTACGTGCAGGATGCACCCATAACTTCCTTGGTCGGTGGCTGGATTGAAGGAGGAATTGGAGAGAAAAGGTGCAAGTGCCGTCTCGATGAAGCCAATGAGCCACAAGTGCTCCCGGAGCGATGCACGACACGTGAGTACCTTTTATCGACCTCGCGAATACCTCCAATACCCCCGAAAAGGAGGGTGAGCGCGTCGGCAGGCTACTCAAGCTTCGCCAGGTCCCCCCTCCCCCGTATTCCTAGTAGCAAGCAAAGGATGTTGCCTCGAACTTGCGAACAAGGCCTGCAGCCACTCATCCACGCTAGTGCGGAAGCGATGACCCTCGACCGCTCTCAAATCCTCGGGAGCCGGGGCACGCCAGTTTTGATAGCCCCGGCCTACCCACGAGATCCCGGAACACACTCAAGGGTAGCAAGCGCGGCCATATCCGGGCGCCTAACGGGGGCTAGAGGTGCACTTTTCCAGAGGCTTGCACACTCAATCCGCGCAAAGATTACAAGTGTGAATAATTCAAGTTATGATTACGGCGAATCGCTAAAATGTATCGTAGCGATAAGTTTCAGCGATACGCCGAAACGATACACACGATACGCTTAAACGATACGCGTGATGCGCCAAAACGATACTTCCGATACGGCAAAATAGCTAATTCTCAAACTGCTCCCGGATGAATTTGGGATTATAAAAAAATTTTTTTCTCTGCAAATTCGGAATATTTGAAGTTCCGACTACAGCCCGATCCCTGGTGGATCAGTGCTCTTGGTAAGTCGTGTATAACGCAGGTCCCACGCGATCCCACTGCGTCTCGAGCTGGTACCACGAGGTTTTATACAATATCAGCAGGTCTCGCGTGGAATCCCACGCAATCTTCTCCAGCAGCGCCCGGTTACGTAACGTTCCCCCGAAACCCAAGTGAATCTCTGGGCCCCACAGGGTTCTACTGCGACTAGAGGCCCGTGGGACCTATGAATCCTGTTCCACGACGTCCCACATGATATTGGCAGCCCCCGTGGGGTACTTCGTCGGATCCCACGTAATCTTCTCCAGCAGGGGCTATCCTGGAGGGCTTTTCATCGAGAGGGAGTGATCAAGTTCTGATCGTCCATCCCACTTTCAATGATAAACAGGGCCTTACCCGATGTTTGAGGGTGTTCTCAGACGCAGAAGATGCCATGAAATTTATTGTGAATGCGAACCAAAAACCCAATTTTCATCCCATATTTGTAAACAAACGGTGATTTAGCTATGTGGAACCCAAAGAATGATGAAACTGATGGCGGAATTTGATTTGGCATACAATTTTGGTTTGGTAATGCCTTTTCATAAGTATTTTGAGGCGATTCCCAGTCTTCGATAATCATTCGAGCGTTTCCAGTGGAGATTCCTGTGTCATTTGGATGGGCGGAAGCGTGGCTCTGCTGGCAAGGTTTTCCGATTGATTTTGGGTATATCGAAATGGAATTTTCATTTATTAGTGACTTGAGGGAGATCTAGTTTGGAGTGTTTTTGATTTTTCGGAATTGGTAAATAGCGGACACGCTACTCGTCATTCGAGACCATCCTGTATCGATTGAAGCCCAACGAAGAATCCGCTATGAGGATTATCGTTAGATTGCGAGGCTCGTTGTGGGAAATCTCTGAGAACTCGCCTCTGACGGCTCGGGAATATTGATATATGTTATTCCCTCAGTAGTTTGGTCTCTACTGTACCAAATTTATATATCCTTTAGCGGGATCCAGGTTCCGTTAGCTCGCGGGTTCATTGCCTGTCAGGGATTTGGAGCTCACTCGTCCCCCGTTTCACTGAAGAACATTTCGTGGATCGTATGGTGCTCCGTGGAACCGGGTTTGGGAGGATTCTGACCAAGAATCCTTCGTGCGACCAGATCTTGGAAATGATTTGAGCAATGATACAAAATCTAAGACCGCCTCTGATTATGGATGTCTCGATCGTACTATCTAATAAATCAATAATCCACGATTCACCTCGATATATCGTCCATATTGATCTCTTCATGAATCATATTCTCCAATCGGCATGGTCATAACCAGAGTCGATCTGAGGTCCTGCGTCGTTGCTCAGAACATCTTTGATACATAGTCCCACGGAATATTCTGTTACACAACTTTTCCAGACCTCAGTCTCACAAGGCACTATGAAGTACCATTCTGTGGATTTCATATGAATTCATGCGAAAAATACTTCACTGTTGAGTTGACTTGACTGCAGGCCCTCTTTATATGACCTGAGCCCTGATATTTGATGATAATCAGATAGTTCTATTGTATCCTCAGGTGATAGAATCCACTTTTTTGAACACAAACATGGTCTTTTCCGAGTTTTCTCAGAGTGTCGCATAGTCTCTCTGTGCTTGGATCAATTTCGTTTCATCCCTTGTCAAAGTCATCGCATGGGAATAATTACGATTATGAGATGGAATACTCACGTCATTGCTTGATAAATACTTTCGATGCCATATCTCATCGCGAATTCATCTACAAGTTCTTCTCCGGGTGGATCGAAATAGATCTTCCAAGCGTCATCGCCTTTTGCATTGGGTAGCTTTACCATTCCATCATTACTTTCACACAAGCTGTGGAAGAGATTCTCATGCAGGCATGTATACTGTACATGGTAAGGAGCTACTTTCTCTTCTCCTTTTATCTCAACGCTGATATGTAATCTTATCGCTCCTGAGACAGCTGACTTATCAGTCCGTTTCTCCAGATTATACCAAACGTCCATCTCACCACTGAGTGTGCGAACTTCAATTATCGTCTGACCCAAGAAATCATCACTCTCTCGCGTCAATTTCTGCCGCAATTTTGATTTGAGATCATTGTCTTCGTCCCAAACTCGTACTTTGATCCGATCAGACGAATTATGGCACTCACTGGAATGGATCGATGAAAGGCCTCAGTGTGCTGCTTGGGCTCATTATAGATTGTTGATGCTCATCTGGGGCTATGGGAGAATTTTTGAGGGAAGGAGGTCTTGAGATTGACTCGAATGATTCTCAGTGCAACCAACATCAGAATATTGTCTCATCCCGAGCTCATCTTGACTGCGGGTACATTACGGGCATTGACAGAAAGGCTTGCGCGATTCGCGTTCACTCAGCCCACGAGGTGTCACGGCTCATATAACGCAGGTCCGACGCTATATCACTGCGATTCAAGCTGATCTCACAAGGTCCGATGATGTCCCACGCGATCCCATGAGGTCCCATGACGTCTCACGCGATCCCATGAGGTCTCACAAGGTCCCACGGGTCATATGAAACAGACCCCACGCTATCCCTCTGCGTCCGGCGCTGATCCCACGAGGTCTCACGAGGTCTCACGAGGTCCCACGGCTCATATAACGCAGGTCCCACGCTATCCCTCTGCGTTCCACGCTGATCCCACGAAGTCCCATGGCGTCTTACGCGGTCCCAAGAGGTTTCATGAGATCTCGAGGCTCATACAACGCAGATCCCACGCTATACCACTGCGTCCCACGCTGATCCCACGAGGTCCAATACCATACGAGCAGGTCCCACGCGGGATCCTACGTGGGATCCCACGCTTATCTCTTCCAGCAGGGCGTAAGTTCGCTAATAACTTCCGAGTGTCATTGAGACCAGTGATAAATGACAATCATCCAAATGATAGTGGGTGCTTTGATAATGATGTCCCTATTAAACCCTCGGTTAGTGGATTCAAGAATCTCCCTAGTGATTGTTATAATGATGATTCTGATTTTGAACCAGATCGGATTGATCTATGTCAGGAGATGAATAAAGTTATTGCTCAGTTCGACAATAACATATCACCGTTGAGAATTCCGCGAGTTCATGAGAAGCAGTATGCATCAAGGGAGAGGAAGCAGACTGTCGAATGCCATGCAGAGCAAACAAGTGAGAGATTGTCGAAAATTTGTGAACGAATTGAATTCACTAACCGAGGGGTCAATACGAACGTCATCATTAAAGCACCGACTATCATGAGGATGATTGTCACTCATCACTGGTCCCAATGACAATCAGAAGTTATTAGCGAACTCACGATAACAATTCTTGCATACATATTACTCACTCCTTACATCTTTTCCAGGGTACGAGCATTTCAGAAGAGAAGCAAGGCATACTTATCTGAAAAACTCATTCGTCTTCTTCCTAGCATAGATTGCTTTTGTTTGGACATCCAAGAAATCTGGGCATTTCAAACGTTCTGGGAATTTTCTCTCGCTTTGAGATGACACCCCCATTGATAAGAATCAGAGAAGTGAATATCTCCATTGCTCGAACCATACTGACTTTTGTTCTGTTTGAACTCGGAAGAGATTATTGTGTCGCTCGCAAGACGGGTAGGGATGTGCCGCGACTATTTCCTTGGAAAGTCGTGTGAACTTCCGCAAGTCTGTCCGAACCGTAAACAACGTGTAGAAAGATAATTTCATAAACCTGTACGGCCGTCTCAGTCGCTATATCTGTGGCTTGTACACGGATATTTTCGGTGTTTTTCCAATCGAAAAGAATATATAGCGCCTCCCGGGAATTTTTAGAGCCGAGAAAACCAATTAAATCATATCCGCCACGAGATTGTGCCCCCACACAGAAATTTCCAGCGAAAAAAAATTTCGTTTTTGAGAGGACGATTCTTTTTTTTTTCACGTTGAAATTCAATTTTCCGCTAATACCCGACCTATCCCTGCCCCCTACCTGTTTTTTTTTCATGTCTTCCATTACATCTGACCATAGAGATTCCTGAAGATATTCGAGGATCAGCATGATTTATCAATTTTTTCCAATTTCAAAGATCGAGTTTCCCCAAAAATTGCGGTGAGGCTTCAAAAATCGAGAATTGAATATCTCCGAAACGGTTCGGTTCCGAGTGAAACAAGGAATTACGTCTCTCATCATTTCGTTTCTGGAATCATATATTCCAGAGCGGAGCCGATTAAATTTTCAAAATTTTCTCGCTGCCTGATCTTAACTGGGTTCTGCCCCTAGTATTCTATTATAACACTCAACCACATCAACTGATTTCATTCGTCCAAAAAGCATCAGAGAAGTGATTCAAAAACCTATGAAACGCTTTGGAGGGCAGGAAAATGTCGGAAGAAAATTGAGCTGAACTGACGTGGACAGCCTTGTACATGGAAAATCAGTGGAAAATCACTGATTCTGCGCCTTTGAGTTCAGCTTCAAATCAAAAATGGCAACCGAAAGGCCCGATTCTGAGTCTTGATTCATATTCAGCGCTTCAAAATACATGAAAAACAACTCCTACTTCATCTGAAAAGACAACTTTCTTGTAGGCCTGTGATTATCTCTCTTCAAATCAGACTTATGGAGAAACTCTGTCGAGTCTTTTGAGATTGTTTAACACACTCAGAAGTTTCTAGAGGCCTGGAAATAATGAAAGAAAGCAGGGAGATTCTGAGATGATCCGTGTATATTCTCTCGAATCAAAAAGAAACGTAGCAGAAGTTCTTCCAACAGAGTCCAGAAAGTTACGGGCAGGAATGAGATATTCGGATATTTTAGCACCTAGGGCAACTAGAGACTCGAGAGGCTCGAGAAGTTTTGCCCAAGTCGATAATCGATAAGTTTTTGGACCAACTCTTGGCTTTCTTGAAAATGCTCTCTGAAAATTCTGAATCGGTCAGATCAATCGACCCTTATGCGTGGAATACGGAGTCGCTCTTCCGTCCCTTGATTATTCGTAAAATTACTCATACAAGTAGCGCGCTGTTGCGGTCATCATTCTTCATGCATGGAAACCATCAGAGAACTTGATGAGAGACGAAAATATGCCAGGAGAAGGGACTAAAGCTATTTGGAACTGACATGGGCGTCCTCAAATTCATTGCTGGTCATGCGAAAATGCTATTCATCCCTGCGTCGGGGCCCTGTGGCGAGCGAAAGAGGATCATGCATGATCATGTATGAGTATGCACGATGGAGTTCCAGAACGATATTTTGGGGAATGATCAGAGCTTGGAATATTCATTCATGAGGGTGGGATTGTCACGCTATCTTCCCCTCTCGTCTAAAATACTGATTTGAGCGGCAGCGTGGCATGCTAGTGGCTATTTATTGATGCATGACCACGCATGGTCATGTGGAAGCGTGTACCGCCAATTGCAGAGCATGATCATGTGTGGTCATGTACCGCGGTACGGTCATACATGACCATGTACCAATCAGTCTTACACGGGAACCTGCGCCTCAGAGGACTTGTTAATTCACTGGACCTTCGAGCAAGTGAAAAACGCTAGGAGTTGTAAGTTAAAATCGATTTCCATTCTTGTGGCCACAGAATTCTGAAATCATTAAAACTCCAATCGGCATCGTTCGAATATAAGTAAAATTGACGCTCTGAAAAATCCGTCCCATAGTTCCGTATTCACGAAGCTTTCATATGTTTCTTGAAAGAATTATATCGTCTTATTTGGTCAATTATTTCGTGGATGCACGCATTTTTGATCATTTCGGAATCATCTATCATTCCTTCGAACTATTTATAATTACCTGATTGATCCCAAAAAGTTTTATCGGCTTTGATGAAGGATTGATCTCAACGAAAAATTATTTCATCGATTGAATCGTTCAGATTGTGATGGTCTTACCGGGGATTTTCTCAGCATGTACAAATAGTTTGAATAATGAACTCTCATGGATTCAATCCTATGGAATCTCCGCAAGATATTCACTTAAACAAAATAAATGAACTCACTCTAGACTCAACATTTATCATTGGCTGTGGAAAGCTCCTCCGTTTCCTTCGAACTATTTATTCCAACAAAATTATATCTCAAAATCATACAAAATCGCGCATTGCTCAATTATATACGTGACAGTTTAAATGAACTCAAAACGCGTGAGAGAGAATCGATGGGAGAGAGAGAGAGACCACTTACTCATCGCGCGCACATTTATTTTGAAGTCTCAACCTCGCGCCAAGCTGACAATCCCACGGACCCCAGCTTGCCCTCGAGACTCGGGTTCCGTGGCCCATCCCGGTCGGCGGCTCCTCATCATCCACGCCACACTCTAGCGCGGGCTTCCGCGTCGGTTCCTCGACGGCCGTGCACCGGCTTTCACACGCGCACACACTCACACGCGCGCATTCACTCGAATTCCTCGCGCGTCGCGTAGTCAACCGGCCGATCCACTCCCGAACGCGGCTCGTCGAGAGCTGCTCGGATTCGCGTTTCCTCTATACATCGCACCTAGACCACATGGTTCTCTCTCCTGTCTTTCTCTTCCTAAAATTGCCGCGAATCTTAGCCCGGGCCAGCATTAGCTGTTTACGCCGCTATAAAATGTCAAGATCGAGTATAGAATCCTCAACTCTGATCATTAAATATTGAATTCCCCCCCCCCCCCCGCCCTCCCTTCTTCGGTCTTTCCAAAAGGATAACTTGGCGACTCAAACTGCTTCCTCCATCGTACCCGGGCCCCCTTATTTTCTCATCCTAGGAACCAATCTTTCATGTAAACAGGTATTCGATTTCAACTCTTGAGAGTCGTGAAATCCAAAAAAAATATGTCGAGTATGTTCTAGGTGAGATCTGAACTATCAATCCCGCTAAAATGGATGAATATTATCATATTTCGATGATCCCCTCGATTTCATGTCAAAGCCACTCGCTTACCCTTCCTCTTGGAGGAGCTGGGCTATCAATTAGAATCAATAGAAGAGAGGAAACCATGATATTCCTCTTCCTCGCATTGATTACCATACTTATTCTCACATATTTTGGATTCTTGGATTTCGGTACCAAGTTGAGGACTCTCCACAATTTCTGGGGACACTTGATGAACTCCGTATGAATTCGTGAGCTTATAGTTACAGTTTGTCGCATTAGGGCAAATCATTACAACCTCGCCGACTCTTTGGCAAGGGTGAAGATCATAAGTAGCCCACTATGTAAATGTGGCAACGTCGAGGATATTAATCACGTACTTTGGGACTGCCCTCAGTACAGATTAATTTTTCTTCAAGAACTACGCAACGCAGGTGTGAATCCTCCACAGAATGTGGATGATATTGTGACTGAACCAAATATTCAATCATGTAAAATCATGTTGAAATTTCTCAAAGAATGCGGATTGAATGTATGAATAACTATTGTAGAGATTACTCGTTTTCAAATACTGTCCCTCTATCTATCGGCTCAATTATTCATCTTATATATTATATTATTATTATATTATCATAAATATATTTTTGTAGGCGTTGAATAGCACCTTGAGTGCTCAGAAGCGTCTTTGAATAAATAAATAAGAAAAAACTCCGTATGAATGGGCGTATTCCATAATGCGGTATACAATATATCCGTAGTGAGTCTGTTTCTGTCTGACGCACGCGATTCTCTATCACTCTGTCTTTCTCACGAACTGGTAGACCGGATTATAATATAAGCCCAATGCCACGAAAAGCCGTGTCGTATAGGATGATTCAAACTCAATTCTCTTGAACATAGTCGAATTATCCCCGGTCAAAGATTGGAATTCAACCCGCCATGCCACTCGATTTTGATCAGCATTGAAAAAATCCTTCAATTCATTCCAAGGAATATGAAATATTCAACTTTTTACCGAGATCTCGGAATCCAGAATATGAGGAAAGAATACCAATGCTAGTGGGAGATATCTTTATTCCATCTCTCTCATTATCTTGAATTGATTATTCACCATGTCAAGATAAAAGGGGTTGAGTCGTTTTGACATCAAATCGAGAAAATCATCGAAATATAATAACATTCATCCATATTCACGGGATTGATGGTTCAGATTCTGCCTAGAACATACTCGACATATTTTTTTTTGGATTTCACGACTCTCAAGAATTGAAATCAAACACCTGTTTACATGAAGAATTGATTCTAGAGGGGGGGGGGGATTTCAGAACTCAGCAATAGCAATGACTGAGAAAATTGGAGTTCAAGAATGTTCTATAGCGGAATCTTGAGATCTTGTAGCAACCGCAGTAATTCGTGGAGGAAAAAAGTATCTCCTCCCGGTCTTTCCAAATTCTATCAAAAGTATTTTCGATTCTGTAATTTCTATTAGCATAAGTCTCTCAAGGATACTACATTATGAAGGAGGAATGACCCGGCTGAGCGCGAGACAGAGCTGATGGTGCAATTCCTAATGTAGCCTTTGTTGATCGAGCTCTGCTCTTTTGCTTATGTTTATCGTCGCATGCATCACCTGCTGTCCAATGCTGTCTGCTACAGCGGTCAGATAGTCAGGATTAGTCGATATAGTCATGGTCGATACAAAAATCGACTCATCAGTAGAGTTGAGTTTGAGTCGATCGAGACGTTGGATGAGAAATCTCGACGGCAACTGACGAAATCTCTGGAGGGAGTCGGAAATTGTAATTTCAAGTTCGAGCAAACGGATGTAAGAATAAAGTGAGGGCACATCAACTTTGCTCATGATGAAGGGTACTTGTTATGATAGGGGGAACATTCTCCTGTGCCCGCAATCATGAAGATGATTCAAGTGCGAAAAAAGAGTGAGGTTGAAACGGCCCAATTCGGCGTATAAAAGGCACGGCTGCCTTGCTCTCCATACAGGTCGTTCTCATCGGAGTTCTCTTTTTTGATACTCGTCAGCAAGACGCTGCCGCGCCTTTTGACATCAATCCTGAACGAGAATATCATATTGAGACATATACCACATATCGACGCTTCTTATCGAAAAGATGCTATCTCATAGTCTAATTCTAGGAGATGCTATCTCTAATGTTGATAGTATAGGAGATAGCATCTTCCAGAATTGAGTTTTGAAATAGCAGCTTCGCAATAGGAGGCGATATATATATACATATCGACCATCAAGGAGTAAACGCTGAATCTCGTGCTCGTCAGAAAAAGGTAAGCGTAACTGAGCAGTCCGCTCGCTAGACTGTTCCCCGAACCTTCAAATATATTTGTCAGGCTGAATCCTCAGAGTCGGTCATAAGAAATGAATTTTCCTCCCGAAATCGTCTGTGTTGTGAGTTGTCGGTCGAAACAAGGTAAGTCATGCAAAATTCTCTCGTAATTTGTGGGATATCCATCATCTCGAGGAGTATCATGAGTAGTCCTTCCCAGAACCAAAGACTCTGCAAGGAAGGTTTGATATTTTTCCCGCAGAATGTCATCTATTCCGAGTTATCGATCAAAATAAGAAAGAACAGGTTATCGAATCACGTGATTCTGTATCTTTTCGGAGATTAGTGTATTCTGAGACAAGCTGAATGGATCCCTAGATGTAGATCTCGGGGTCGGTATGTCTCAAATCACGCGTATTCCAAGGAGTGGAAAAGTCACGTGATTCGATAGTTCGTTTTTTCTTGTTTTGGTCGAATCAAAGTAGATGGCATTGCCGGGAATAGTGTACCAAACCTCTTCCCTAGAGTTCCTTGTTCTGAAGAGGAGTAGTCGTGATACTTCTCGGTATGATGGATATTCCCCGAGTTACGAGAGAATTTTGCATGACTCAATTTGTTCCGATCGACAACTCACAATAAACGCGATTTCGGGGGAAAATCTATTGAACATTCTTTTTAGACCTTTCGAAACTGAACGAAAAAGTACTGATGATATTTTTCAAGATAATCGATATATCTTCAGCTACGAGAGTGTTTCGAATGTCGATCAGAAATTTCGACTCGGAAGAATTGAACTAGTCCGGCAGAATCAAAGATATCGTTCTGACGATTTTTTTGAAAGTACTTTATGTGATTCTGAACAAGATATCGTATCGATTTGGCAATCTGATGAGTTGATTGCGAGATGAAAAATGGATTTGTGAAACAATTCCCAAAATACCCACTAAATGAATGATTTTGCATGGAAAGAATGTTGTTTTGCGGATTTGTTACTGTCTCTCGGGATTCTCACTCCGAAAAAAGCGACTACCGAGCTCCGCACTGACCGAGGATCAAACCGGAGCTGAGATATTGGGAGTCTGGTGCTCTACCACTGAGCTAAGAGTCGCGGTGGTGGTACCGAGCATTGATCGTCTTCACAAACAGATAGAGAGCGGACAGCCTTTGCGCGCTCGCGCAGTTCTGACAGACAATTGTCAGGGGCTTAGGGGATCGAGGTGATACATCGCCGAAAGGAGGCAACAAATACGTCGCCACGCCAACGGAGGTGGGGGACCATCAGAGACGTGGCGCGTGTACAATTCTCCAGCTTCCTACGTCAAAATTGTGTTGCTTCTGAATCCATATCAAGGTGAAGTTCCGCATTGTTGTGCAAGGTCGAGGACATTGGAGCATGCGACACAGCAGACCGAGGAAAAAGCTGGGCAAAGCCCGAGATCTAATTTATGACAAGGATGATGTTTCACGAATCTTTTTGAGATGATCCTAGGATCTGGGAGACGGAATAGATGAGAAATTGACGGAAAATAGCGTTTTTTGGATGGAAATCCAGCTCTTCCAACATTTCAGCAGTGTAGATTCCGAGAATGTGATCAGATTCCAATCTCAGGGCATTTTACCTCATCGAAACCGAACAATCAGACTAGATATAGATTCAGCATGAAATTTTACATTAGGAATGACTTTTTGCGAACTTTTCCCATGGTATCCGAAGTGCGGAGGAAACTGAAGAAAGGTAGAAAAATGACGGAAGAATGACGTTCTCTGATTAGAATTGGATTTTTTGATCAATTTCACTGCTTGGATGCCGGGAACGAGACCGGATGTAGATCAAGCATATAGTTCTACAGTCATAATAGTTCTTTGAGAATTTTTTTGCGTTGGAACCAAGCCTTGGTGCACGGAAGAAGTGGGAAAATACACGATTCTCTATGAAGAAATATCGTTTTTCTGATGAAAATCGAGTTTTTCGAGCTATGTTACTGCTTGGAAGGCAGGAATTAGGCCGGAAATGGAATCAATATATAGTTTCACATTGAGAATAGTTCTTAGGAATTCTTTTTGCGTTGAGACCAAGCCCTGATGCACGGAGGAGGTGGGAAAATACACGATTCCCTATGGGGAGATAGCGTTTCTCTGATGAAAATCGAGTTTTTCGAGCAATCTGACTGCTTGGATAGCAGGAATCAGACCGGAGATGGATTTCGCATATGATTCAACACTGATGACAGTTTTTTAGGAATTTTTCCGCGTTCAAACCAAGCTCTGGTGCACGGAAAAGGTGGGAAAATACACGATTCTCTATGAAGAAATATCGTTTTTCTGACGAAAATCGAGTTTTTCGAGCCATGTTACTGCTTGGAAGGCAGAAATTAGGCCGGAAATGAAATCAATATATAGTTTCACATTGAGAATAGTTCTTAGGAATTCTTTTTGCGTTGAGACCAAGCCCTGATGCACGGAGAAGGTGGGAAAATACACGATTCCCTATGGAAAAATAGCGTTTTTCTGATGAGAATCGAGTTTTTCGAGCAATGTTACTGCCTGAATGGCAGAAATAAGGCCGGATATAGATCGAGCATGAAGTGAGAGCAAGTGGCTCGCAGGGGCCAAACCTCGGTGCACATCTCAGTGCCCCAAGGTTGAACAAGGTAGGAGCTGCTGACCTCAAGATAAGATGCTCTAAGTACAGCCAAGCCCAGGAGAGAGAAGAAGAGCTCCTTGGGAAGATACCCAAGTTACTTGACGGAAACACTAAGGTTGAAGAAGAGCATGCCACTGCCGAAAAAATAACGAAGGAGCTTGTTAAAAGGGCAGGGACTTTACGCAGGGGCCTGAAGGAGGCTAGTAAGGTGGCTGCAGAGCTGAAAGACAAGCTCAGCCCTGCTTTGGAGAACGTGTCCGAGAAAACCGTGGTGGTGGCGTTGGCCTAATTTGCCCAGCCGAGACTCGCTCAATCTACCCAGAACCCCGGGCAAGGGAGCCAGAACAAGAGAGGCCGCACGAGTCCTACCTCTGGGGGAGAGGACTAGAGAAAGAGAACAAAGCGATTGGCTCTCAGACCACTCAAGCTCACTGTGCCTGAGCAAGGAGCTGGCAGCTCGAAGTTAGAGGCATGAACACCTGGCACGCCACCCCCGTTCCGTTCCGTGGGCAGTCAGCCCACGGATAGCGACCGAGACTGGGAAACGGCTAGACGGTCCAGGGGACGCGGGAAGAGGAGCGCGCCGGACGATTTGAAGGCCCAGAAGGAGAGGAGGAAGAGGAGGAGGAGAAGCCGAAGAGGAATAGAAGCCCTGCAGAAAAAAATGAACGTGGGATCCCACGTAGGATCCCACGTAGGATCCCACGTGGGATCCCGCGTGGGACCTGCTCGTATGGTGTAGGACCTCGTGGGATCGGTGTGGGACGCAATGATATAGCGTGGGACCTGTGATCTATGACCCGTGGGACCTCATGGAACGCCATGGGACCTCGTGGGACCTCGTGGGATTAGCGTGGGACGCAACGGTATAGCGTGGGACCTGTGATATATGACCCGTGGAACCTCGTGGGACCTCATCGGACGCCATGGAGCCTCGTGGGACCTCGTGAGATCAACATGGGACGCAACGGTATAGCGTGGGACCTGTGATATATGACCTGTGGGACCTCGAGGGACCTTGTGGGACCTCATGGGACCTCGTGGGACCTCGTGGGACCTCGTGGGACCCCGGGGGACCTCGTAGGATCAGCGTAGGACGCGATGATACAGCGTGGGACCTGTGATATATGACCCGTGGGACCTTGTGGGACCTCGTGGGACCACGTGAGACGCCATGGGACCTCGTGGGACGCGAGATCATGGAAGGTCTCACGAGGTCCCACGGGTCATATATCCCAGATCCCACGCAATATCGTCGCGTCCCACGCCAACCCCACGAGGTCTCACGGGGTTCCACGAGGTCCCACGAGGTCCCACGGATCATATAACACAGGTCCCACACTATACCACTGCGTCCCACGCTGATCCCACTAAGACTCATGGTGTCTCACGCGGTTCTACGAGGTCCCACGGAGTCCCACGGGTCATATATCACAGGTCACACGCTGTATCATCGCGTCCTACGCTGATCCCACGAGGTCCCGAGGCATCCCACGAGGTCCCACGAGGTCCCACTGGTCATATATTACAGGTCACACACTATACCGTTGCGTCCTACGCTGATCCCATGAGGTTCCAAGAGGTCCCACGAGGTCCCATGAGGTCTCACGAGGTCCCACGAGGACCCACGGGTCATAGATCACAGGTCCCACGCTATATCATCGCGACCCACGCTGATCCCACGAGGTCCTACGGCGTCC
>JAPYYZ010004236.1:0-10762 GCA_030522705.1 Eretmocerus eremicus
ACATACAACAAGAGCGAATGCTGCAGAGTGGATGTGGAAGTGAGCGGAATCTCGAGAGCGTGAAGCACAGGCTAGAAGAGAGCACGCGGGATCTTCTCTTGGTCTTGGAATAGATGCGGAAATCTAGGCTCCGCATGGGTATTTTTGAATCAGACGGAACATGAATATATCACTCTCCGACCTGGGTGTTTAAGTAGGAAGAGGGAAGTGCTGAAGGCGGTCCGTGTAAAAGTTTGCGAAATTCTCCGTCAAAATCCTATATGTCGGTTAAAGCAGACGAATTGTAAGGAAAAAAGGAAATCAATTTGCTGGCCGAGGAATTGGGGTATCATTATCCTCCTCACAAGAGTCAAATTACTGGATTACCATTTTTCTGAAATTTCGGGTGTTATATCACAAAATGATGAGACATTCAAATAAAATAAATAATTGTCTCAAGAAAATAGGGATTCAAAGAAATTGTTAATCGTATAAATTATATGAGGAGTGATGTTGAACTGAAAGAACTTTTTATGGCCAAGAGTGTGGTCGCTTAAGTTCATTGATGCAAATAATTTGATTCAATGGGTTTGCAGGTTTGTCCAATATTGACTATCTATTCCTTATTTTGTACTTCCTTTCTCAAGCGATACCTTGCTGAAAAAAGTATTTGCTTACTGAGTCACTGTAGATACTTTTAAAAAATTTACATCCTTGAACAATGAAAACTTAGACTATCTATGGCTTTAAATTGGTCATAACATTTCCAAATAACTTCAATGATTGAATATCAAGAACCTCTTAGGAACAATATATAACAGCCCAGGAACCATAATGTAGGAATCTAGTACTATACTATGACGAAGCTCATCAAGGAAATTGCAAGTCAAAAATATAAACATGAATGATTCAGTTTGAGCTGACTGAAAAATATAGACTAGCATTCATATTGCTCATCAACTAATTTAATAAAGGATTCAATAAAGAATGATGTGACAGGAAAGGTCAAGATGCAAAGACGTTTGAAACTCAAAGCAGGTAATACTTTATGTGAATCTATGAGGTCCCAAGGTGCTAGATTCAATCTCTAACAAAATTATGTTCAAGAAGCTCTGAGTTTAAGGGTGGACGTTGACTTCTATAATCTATGTGAGTATCAGCAAGGCTCAAACCAAAGATACAATTGTTTCTCTCGTGAGACTGAGAAATTGTCAATGCGATTGACTGTTGACAATTAAGTATAGAATATTCTAGCAGAGTACTAGAATGAGTTAAGGCTGACAATGACATACGCCTGAGCGGGGGAATTCTCAGAGAATCAGGATACTTTTTACGGTTGGATAAGACCGAAAACACTGCAGAATTTCAATAAAAAATATGGCCTAGAAATAATGGGAGTCAAAGCTAGGAAGCACTACACAGACCCCAAGTGCAATGTATATATGTAAGAGGAATGTAAACAAAGCTGTCACCCGGCAAGTATGCACTCCTGCGCTCGACGCACAGCTTCATGTGGTGTCCCCCCCCCCCCTCCCTTACAGAGAAGAACGAACCTTGAAAAGGCTGTGAATAAAACAGTCCCCAGAACATACCTATCCTGAATCCTGATTGACCATTCTAGATGAATCACATGCAAGCGCGACGCTGGTTGGACTGGATTGGACGTGGACACGCAGCATCCGGGCTGCGTGTGGGATGGGGTCATGGGAGAAGGTACTCACCCATGATGGTCCGGGGTCGTCGGCTTCGCTTTCGCCGCAATCATGCGGGTGTCGCGGAGCGCGCGGTGCTCCTCCGATGGCACGGGAGTCGACATGCGCCGGTGCCGGGTGAAATCTCGATCTCTGCCGCGATGCTGCAACACAATCACTGACAATCACGGATGTGCACGACGGGGGAGAGGCAGGGGGCAGGGGGGCCTCTTCGTGGACGGCACTGAGAGACTACATGGCCAGAAGCTACTCAGTAAAACTACACAGTGTAGATCGGACAAATATGTCACGAGCTGCGCTGACAACACGGACGCAGCGGAACAGAGGTGAAAGAGGACTGGCCATTTTCTCTCTCCAAAGAGCATCCGAGCCGACCGAGCCAAGATGCTGTGTTGATGTTGCTAGATCTTCTAAGTTCAGTTGTACATGAAGTCAAACAATTTGGGTTGAAACGATGAGGATTTAATTTGCTCGGTTGTTTAAAACTCTTTGCGATATTTGTTCCACCTTCTTCTCTTATTTGTGAGAACATTCTCAGTGGCTATAGTCGTAAATTTGAACAATACTTTTTCTGCATTTGTGTCGGTTTCTATGGTCTAAAACAACTTCATCGTTATCGAGAAAAATTTTCTACATCTCCAGTTCGGTTAGATTCACCCTTGCTCATTCGGCAATCGATATTCTTGCCAATCTTGGAAATGAACCCAGATTACTCGATTTCCTAGTTCCACTTTGTCTGAGCGCGGTTTCTTCTCTCACTTTAGTTAGTTAGAAGGTGAAAAATAAATCATAACAGTTTTGTAGTTTGATTATGATTATGCTTGATACATAATGCTCTATGAAGCATCAAATACAACTCTTACGAATAAACAGATTTGGGTCAATTATATCACATATACAACATTACTGCAACAACTCATAATACATTAAAAGTTTCATCTGTGACTGGTGAAAACGTGGGGTAACTAAAGCTGATAGGGTACAGAATTTTCTTGGATTATACAGTATGATCCAGACCCAGGAGAGCGAGAATAGATTGAAGATTTGAAGGTTCCTCCATGCTTCTACCAGTCACAAATCACATTGAGTAATGTTGCATAAGTGATATGGATTGATCCAAAGCTATATATTTATGAATATTGTACCTGCATCAACATTCTACCTGCGATAAAGCCAATCAAACGATGAACATTGTATTTGTTGCTTCGTGGAGCATGTATGTATCAAGCATAACAATACTCACACTGTAAGTCTACTATGATCTAATTTTTACCTTTTAGTTATCTCGAGTGAAAAAAGAAACGACTGAGAGCACTTAAGTCAAAAGAAGGGATTTCTCAAAATATTAACTAAATTTTATTTAAAGATTTTGAGTCGATTTCTTTTGAACAAGCAATATGGATTGAGCAATACAGTTTGCTTGGTGCAGTGGAGGTATCTTCATACTAATTCTTCTAAATCATCTCTAATACCCCATTTTACAATTTCTTGAATGTTCAGAATGGACTGTGAAGCAACAAATAGGACCATGGAAATATTTAGCTATTGAAGTCAATAACTCTTACCATTTGAAATGACAGTATACTTAATCAAAGACCTTTTCAACCTTGAATAAACTCATATCATGACCACAACTACAGTGATCATGGATTTAATCACGAGCATTCCGTTTGTGATAAAATATATTGGTAGTTACATACTCATAGCGCTCTCACAAATAGTATAACTGGTACTATTTGTAAGAGCATATTATTGATCAAGATTTGGTCTTGAGCATTCCATCCATGGTGGAATATATTTCTCTAGCAATCTGAATTTGCAAATTCAATGCGCTCTCACAACTAGTAGAGCTGACACAACTGATTGGGAGAAATGTAGTTAGCAACTCCAGATGGGACTTTTGAAGGGCTGAATCATCTCTTTAGTGGGTCCGTAAATAGAATCATGTCTGATTGATAATACTTTATGAAGCAGCGAGAACAATCTTTTTATGAAATTCAGAATAGGATTATTCATGTAAGTCTGCTTCATCAGTTGAACTACATGGTACATCAAATTTCACGTGTGACATTTGAAGAACGTGGGGGGGGGGGAGGGGCTGGTTCAAAGTTGATCTTAGTAGACGTCAAGATTTTACTGTAATGATGAATTTAGGAACTCAATTAGTGAACTACTTTCCTAGTGGGCCCGAGAGAAAAGCATTATCGTAAGGGAGTTGATGTTGTGCTAGAATATGATGGAGTTATAGATTATGCAGCTCTATCAAATCTTCTGCACACAATATCAATTGCCTGACAATGTCCTCCTTCCTCTGAGGCCCAATAGAAAACAAGTTGATTCTCTTTGCCATCCAGGGTCAGGTTTGAAAATTATCTTTTCTGGATCTTCCATGATTTCAAGAATCAATTATTCTTCTACTGTAGTCAAATAATCATCTTGAGGCAGATTCAGCTATCAAATCTCATTGCTGAATCTAAAAGTTTCTGAGATTTGTGGTGGTGCAATCAGAAAGATTCTCATGCCAGTCTCTCCATGAAGAATCTTGATTCCATACCATCATCCCAACCGAACAATAATAACCATGAGTATAAGGAGTCCTGAGCAATAATATTATACTATAGTCTCATAGGCTCGCTCATAGGCTCTTTCACTGATGGGTGAGGAGTTGCTACAGTGAAATGAGAGGAACAAGAAAGCAGTGTTGTCAAGACGGAGTGAAACTCACTGCCACGATTTCTACACGTAAACTGGGAACTAGTGTAGAGGTCATGAATTGTTCAATTAGGAATAGAAAACATGAAATCTCAGGCTATTCTCCTTCATTCATTTGCAGTTGATGAAGGGTCTTACAAATTTTTTAGTCAACTGTAGGTATTTAGTCTAGCAAGTATTAGGCACAGGAATATCATTTGAGGAAAGGCTTATTGATTGCTTGAATCCTCCATCCTCTGAGTTGTCGAATAACTGGTTTTGTTATCATCTAAGATTTTAATATACAAATGAATGTAGTATTCAACAGTTCAACAGTTCGATGGAAGAACTGCAGAAGTTTTTGAGGTTGGGCTTGGCTTGGGCCCCAACCTCTGGGTATTTCTTATTTCGTTTTGAGCCTAAATCACGAGTCTCCGGCTTCCTCTCAAAACTCACTAAGTTTAAAACGCAACTACGGGGAGCTGGAAAATGCGTTGAGCAGACTAGCCACGTGAATCTATATATGTTGTAATCCGCGTACCAATCAAAGGAGGGGATAGCGAGTGTATCGTGCGGCGACGCGCGGAGGAACGCGTGAAAGAACCGCATGAGTGAGAGCAAGTGAGAGCATCAGTGAGTAACCACCAGTAACCATTTGCTGAAACCAATTTTGCACAATTTTGGGTGGTGTATATTTCGCGTGACTACTTTTTCATTCATTCATTCTTAGCGTCATTCATTTCATTGCTGTTAGTGCACATAGGATCCTACTCCTCGCTCACAACCTCCCTGTACGTAAGCGTTTGTCGCTCGCGCTATTTGCCCTCTCGTCGGGCCCGAGGTCGGGCCAGTGTTCCTAGTGTTACTAACTGCAACGCGACTAATCACCTCATAGTTTCTAGCAGTTTCCTGTTTTGAGCGACATTGTGTCATATATGTTGAGATAGACTTCTAAAATAAAAAAACAATGACGGAGAAAGCCCGATGATCCACACATGTGAGTCGATGATGTTTTGGATCTTAGCATTCAACCAAGACGACTTCCAGATTTTACGGCGGAGACTGGCCATGTATATTCAGTTATTGCTTTGGTGGCCATGAAAGGATCAGTGTTTTGTGTCTTTGACAAAAGTTTCCTCATATTTGTGATTCCTTGGGACTATCGTTCTATAGCTACTGTAGAAGTGAATTCAACTCCCAAACAATCTCTATATTCTCTTATATGGCTACGGCAAAGGTTGATTTTGAACAAACCAAATAGTCTGAATGCAAATGACTGTAGGTGTCTCTTTGAGAAAACTTCTTGTGGAGTACGTAAACAGCCCAAATCCATGCCGATTGATTTATGGATATTGTCCATTGTTTTTAGTTCAACACTAATTATTCTAGCAAATAGAATCTGAAATAGTGATGTACAGCTTTTACATTGGCTAGTGTTTCCTCCGGCACCAATAAGGTTCCCCACAGATGAGCCTTGGGTGTATGACTATGAAACATTTTTCTGTATCGTGGAAAAATTTCTGATGAGTCTTGATCACTAAACATTCAACTTTTCATGGGAGAGCATGTAGTAGCATCATGTAGAAGTAACATTGAATCTCATCTTCATTGCAATGTCACTTCAATTATTAGGTATGAATGATGATGACTCGTAGTAAATGACTTGCATCCATTGTGAAAATTGTGTGATAACCACTTCACATCACCCATAGTAGCAGGGAGAGCATTTTCTCATGGTAATCATACCTCTTGCAACAATCATTACTCAGCGCATTTAAATCAAAGCTCAGGAAGGTTACCAGTGTGTATGAGGATAAATAGCTAGATATATTGAAAGCATATTCCATATGATATGGGACGTTCAGACTATCGAATTTCCACATGGAGAAGTATTTTTTTATCCTATACTAGAAATGGTGATTGACAAGGGGAGAAAGTGTTTGGAAAGTAGCCTACCATTATCTATGATGAACTAAAAAGTTCTGTACATTATTTTATAACGAATGTCGACTCATTATTGATGAAAATCAGTTGATCTTGTGCAATTGAGCCAATTAATGGTCTCTCAATAGCTGATAATCTGGTGGATTCTCTCCTAACTCATCTCACTGTCATACAGTTGCACCAATTAGGGAAAACTCTTGGTTCGAGCAAAATACAATGCCTTTGCCCTAGTTGAGGTGACCTTATTATTTTCTTGGAAAGTGGCCCACAAACAAGAGGGACAAGGGAGGCTATACATTGTTCCTGCGCGTGTCTCATAAACACTTTTTAATTATGAGAACTCTAAAATTTTTAGATTATTTTAAAGTTGCTATTCATGGGATGACACCTTTTTCATGCATCAAAGTAAAGATCACCATTCAGGAATTAGATGAGTGAAGCCGTTTTCAGTCCTTTGCATATTGACTTTCTTGGAAATGCAGTTGAAGGCATGGTTTATAATCTCTTTTGAAAAGTGAAAACTAAGAAAGAACATTTTTTAGACCAAAACAGGGAAATGAAATGAGTTGAGAAAAATTTCTAAGCAATGGCTTTTATGCAATACAGCCAGCTCAAAGAAAATCAATAAAAAAGGGGGTATATAATTTTCTCCACACCTTTTCACCTCTTGTTTCAGAAAAAAAATCCTTCTTTTTCTTCAAGAGAGTGTTTGAAATTTCACTAAACTAAGATAAAAACGTGGGGTGCTACAATTTTGAATGATTTTTCACGTTACCCGACTCTCCCATAGGACTTTCCAACACATTATTGTGTACCTTGCACTTTCACCAGATTTTGAGTAAGGAAAGATAATCAATCACATATGCTTTGCCTTTTTTGATATAGTCGGGGCGGAGTTGCCGCCATCGTGTGGAAAAATATTCCGACTCAGTTTTTTTGCGGGATCCTCTTCAGGAGATCCTCCTGATCACGGAAACGTACAGTGCCGGCCGGAAGTAGTGTGTAAATTTGTTTCAATCGAATTTGTTCAAACAAAGTCAAGAAGCTAACAATATTGTGTTGAAACTAAATTTTCTGGATAAATTGGCCAATTTCAAATTGAAAAGGTCTCATGATATTTTTCGCTAAAATACATTGTTTTTGAGTAATAAGCCTTTGAAAGTTGGAAAAATGCGAATTTTATGACTTTCAATGTCAAATAAAAGCAACAACAAAGCGGAAAATCAATGTTGCCAATGTCCACAGGTGTACACTCAGATGTCTCCTACAAGATCCAACAAGAAGCGACAGTTCCAGACCAAAAGCCATTGTTTGTTAAAAGTTTCTAATGAGCAGTTTACCCTGTATTCAGTGTAGCCATATACATGGTCCAGCCACCCATCCACGATTTTTATAGCTATACTTGATACACGCTAAACTGCTCATAAAAACCTCCAAAATCATCGGCTTTTGGTCCGGAATCGTCGCTTCTGGCTGTTGGATCGTATAGAAGACATCTGAGTGAACACCTATGGACATTAGCAACATTAATTTTCCTCTTTAATGTTGCTTTTAATCGACGCTGAAAGTCGCGAAATTCGAGTTTTCCTACTTCCAAAGGCTTATAAGTCGAAAACAATGCATTTTAGCGAAAAATGACGGGAGATATTTTGTATTTGAAATGAGTCAATTCACTTAGAAAAATTAGTTTCAAACAAATATTGTTAACTTTATGACTTTGATTAAACAAATTCTATTTAAACAAATTGTCACACTATCTCCGCCCGGCACTGTGCGTTTCCGTGATCAGGAGGATCTCCAAAGGAGGATCCCGCAAAAAAATTTTATACTATGGCGGCAACTTCGCCCCGACTAATAAGCACCCCACGCTCTTATCATGAGAATTTTCCTCAAAGAAGGGATGAAAAGTTGTGGAGAATATTATTCATCCGCTATATACTGGTCTTCGTTGAGCTCGTATTATTGTATAAAAGCGTTGTTCTAAAAATTTTTTTAAACTCATTTTATTAAAATAGATCCCCAGAACGCACTGCGCACTCTCAAAACATCAGATTGAATACAGAGCGATTCCGATCCAAAGCCAGGGGTCGTCTGGACTATTTGACAATTAGCAATTTCTATTTCTTTTCCAGAAATACGGAGTACTGCCCGGGAAGAGACGACTGGTATAGATATAGTAGGAACATATTTTTACTGAAGCGGTAGACTTTCTGGAGCATAGCGGACAGGCGCCAATCGCTGCCGATACCAAGGACCACTAGCCGAATCCGGTACTTATTTAATCATAAATTGTGCAAAATTAGATGGGATATGTCAATAATTGAGTACTGGGCAATATCTATTCAATCCCACCGAATGAGATCTTGAAGTTATGGATTATCATTGAGTTTTCCTTCAAATTGTAAACGACTTCTGCTGCTTGAACGCACATCATATGTCGTCACACTGTCACATGCGTGATCGTGCAACATCTTCTTCACGACGGTAAGCTGAGAGTTGAGTCAGAGATTAGGGGAATCTCAGCGAGTCGCAACACCACATGATGAGTTCCGCAGCTCCTGGCACCCCCGCCTATTTCTGCTGAGTTCGAGTCTCCTTTCAAGCCCTTTATGATTCTTAGAATAATCTCAATTACGCCAAGAACATCTAATTAATACAAAATTTATGCACAGAGAGTAATTACTCGAGATCTGCTCAGCTCTTAATTTCCACATTAGTTGCGCATCACAACGCGTTTTCTCGTCGCTGGTGATCTCTGGCATCACACTCTTAGCTATTCTGACCGAATCCATTTTGACTGACCCTGATAAAAAAAACTTTCTCGAAAACTATAGACATTTTATGCATTCTAATGCATAGTTTCGACTATGTATACATCCTTTTCCGTTTCGACAAAAAATCAAGAAATTTTTTTTTACAATTTTTACGCATTCTTTTATGTTCAACCCGTTCTACACGGAAATTCAATATTGGTTGAAAAAAATCCTGCTGGTTGAATTATGAGTCTAGACACCGAGAATAAGCCCCTTCAATTTTTTTCAGAACTTTCTGAGTACCCCGAGTGATTGAAAATACATGTGCCTAACAGGGGATGTCCTCTTACAATACATAAAAGTTGGTTATGGTGAATGTTTGATATATAGCAAGATGACGGTCATTGTTTCGAGTGAAAAATGAAGAACCACTCAAGTAAAGATGAGAAATTCATTCATCCATATGAAATTATATCTCCGTCCATCCCCTAGAGAATCAAGGATCTTGCTCGAACGTAGTCTCATATTTTGCTTCCAATTACTTGGCGAGGTCCAACTCAATTTTTACCTGGGACAAATCTGATAGATTAAGCGAGAAATAACAGTTTATCGAATTTCCATAGCAACGGCATGATATTCCTGTTTCGATGCTCGTAGATTCACAAATTCGTGTTGAATGTAGGATGGGTGACCGACGAGATAGCAACTTTTGTCCAACGGATGTCCTCATAATGGACAACGTATTTATCAACTCGAGCTCTTCACACATGGTATCAATCAAAGTGAAAAAAATTGACATAAGTTTGGCCATTTGATAAAGCTACAGATATTCATTCACCTCAAAAGAATCAGTTCGGATTCGTGGAAAAATTCTCGATGAAATTCATATGTTGAGGCTACTTTTTCCGATTTTTCGGTGGCCATTTTCATGATTGTGGATCGATTCTGGAGCTATTTTAACTCATGTAATGGCTAAGTTCGAAAGTTCTAATCCCGAAGATGATCAAAAAATTGTTTTGCAAGGGTGCGGTATCATAAAGCCGTGGAAATATTTCTGAAACGACGTTGATTTCATGTCCTGTTTCGGGGTCATTCGTGTAGAAAAGGTTGGGTGGTCATATCTTCCTGCAGGACCAAGCTATCGTAAATTTAACCCCGAGAATCGAAAGAGCACACCCAAAAACAGTAAATCTAGTACTTTTAGATCGAAACCCCCTGAATTTATCACACTGAAAACTTTATGTGAAAAAAAGCTACTGATCGCTGTTTTGTGGGCCTTAATGGATTAATAAAGCAGATGTTACCAAAATACTCACAAAAAAATAACACGAGGGAGAATCATCTAACTTTATACTTTCCATTCATAAGCATGGTAACTACGTCTTTAATTTTTGTTCACTACTCTGACCTCGAAACGGACATTTCTCCCCTTTTTGCGGCTCTCGTGGTGAAAAATATTACATCACTCCCGGCGTAAGAGCTCGTCAGGCCCCTTAGGACATGTCTCCCTCGCTGCGCTCGGTCGAAAACACGTCCTAGGGCCCGAACTCGCCTTCAGCCTTCAGTGATATAATCTACTATTTTACAAGGTTTGAATAGAAATAAAAAAAGACCTTTGTCAAAAATGTCAAATTCATGTGTTCACTTGCTTTCTCTAGCCGATACAATTTTGAATGGAATCAA
>JAPYYZ010004237.1:0-10760 GCA_030522705.1 Eretmocerus eremicus
AATCTCGATGTGCTGGGACCAAACTGACCTCGGATTCGGTTTCAGCGGGCCAAAATACATACAGTAAGGTGGGTCTGGTCAAAAGTACAAGTACTTTTTCTTTTTTTGTGTGCCGGTGTGATCGAAAACAACACACACACACATACACACACACGGAGGAAAGGCCGCAAAGAGTGCTATGAAGTAATTTTATGGAAGGCAGTGGGTAAAATGTGTGACGCACAGTCGACAGATCTTGGCGAGAGGAACAAGAAGAGCTTTGTTTCATATGTCTAAGAGGTGTAACGGAGAAAAAAAAAGGATTTGAAGCATCACATGAGCAAGAATTTCGTTGTCACGAATACAAAGCTTTCTCTTTGAGAAAGCAAAATGTGAAAACAGCCCCCTACTCATTTTGATAATTCCGTCCTGTTTTCTGGTCACCATTCTCGCGGCGACATCACCAAATGAGTAACATGATCATTCTCATATCTTCTGAGCTCATTCACGTCAAAATATGTGCTTAAGAGCAGTAAGCCCTTACTTTGGGGGGAAAAATGAAAATTTGAGAAATTTGTCTCATGTGCAAGATTTGCTCTCAGAAGCTAGCAAAAAAGCCGGCAGCTTATAGAAGTATGTGTTGTGGTCCAAAATATGTTCACGAGTAGATCTAGGCAATTTCTCATGTTATTGTGTGTGTGCCTTCCAAAAAACCGCTTTAACAGGTCGAGTTTCACGGAGAATTTTTTCATTTTTCCCCTTCTCATTTTAAGAGGCCATGAGGCACACTACCCACAGGATACTGAATTTAAAGCTCTTTTCATGTAAAATAAGATACATCTTTCAGAATGACATTTTTTCCAACGCCGTGACTATGTTGATAGTCACGAACCGGTCATAATAAATTATAAAAAATCCTTGTACGCGGCGAGGAAATGTCATAACTTTGTTATATTAACAGACTCACCTTTGGGCGAAAATCATATGATCAATCAAAGTGTTTTGAAGTTCTCATCGAATTTCCAGATTGATTGAGTAATCGCCGTCAAAGTTGTGGGTTAAGCCGTGCGATCATTCGTCTCAAGCTACACGTGAAAAGTCGATTTTGCCCTCGTAATTGGCGTTATTCCCATCGCTTGAAGAAAAATAAGGCCCCCGAACTGCTAGTAACTGGATGAGAATAACATATGATTGACGAAGGATCAGTCTGAGTTGTGAAATATTAGCGCTGGTTATCTCTACAGCGTGCAATAAGCCAGCTACACAAACTGGCTCGAGTTCTCGGATTTGATCATACGGAGATACTTTGCCGTTATGCATCTGAATATTTATGATATGATGTAGGGTGACACGGAGCGGCGTTCCATCAACACGAAAGAAATACGTTCACGATGACAATCTCTGGACACACACTCCGCGCAAATCATCACAAGTGATCCGAAAGACTGATCACCACGGAAATTTCGCTGGAGATCAGCGGTATTTCAAGGCAAATCAGTGGTCACGAAGCGATTCTCACCGATTTTCCCATTTGAATCACTGACTGGTGCGGAGAGAGTACATAAAATCGGCGACTGCAGGCATGCGATAATTGTTTAAATCCTCGAACTCGATTTTAGAACTCGAACACGAATTTAGAATATAGATATGATCCAGACGTTGAATTCTGGCATCCAGCTGTAGCTCGCTCAATAAGAGTTAACGTACACAAAAAGGTAAGACCTAGTGCTTACTCGCCTTCACGAAGGAGCAAACTTCTTTCTTCTTCTTCTTTTACTCTTTGGCCATATTTTTTTTGTGGCTGAGCAGATTTGACTCCAGCCATTACACAACACAAGTTGACGTTATTGTTGTCGGTAAGGAGGATACTGTTTTTTATCCTCTTAAATTATCTTCCCCGTCGAAGGGAATTAAGGGTGTAAGGGAACGTAAAATGGAAAGGCGAAGGAAGATTAAGGAAGAAGGAGCAGACGATTTTGTGGCACGCACACCCGAGTTCTGTGTGAAGTGAATAGGAGCCAGCTCGGGTACCGCGTGAGCCGACAGGAGCCACTATCCCAAAAATTCTCGTACCAATCCTGTCCAATGCGTCCCACGGCAGACGACATATCGAATCGATGGCTCGCGGGCGATCCGCGTCCGAGATATTCTTCCGCCGACACAACCTGAGATTAGTGGGTGCTCCGGCAAGCGCTTAGGACAGCTCAGGAGTACGAGATGTGTCAAGTGCGAGAGAGCCTCCTGGCGTGTCTGCTTCCCGAATTCCAGGAAAGTGACAGCCGTGGATTGTAAAACGGAGGCTGTGCGCGCATGTACACTTGGAAATTATGTGAACGAAGAGCCTGAAGCCGCTTTGTTGGCCTTAGGCCCACTCTAAAAACTGACTTATCCATTTCTATCATTGGGTCAAAAACAACCCATTGAGCGAAATGGATTAATAAAATCTAGTGAACTGGAGAAAATCATCCTAAAATAAGCGAGCATAGGACATGTTGCATTATTCTGGCGATCAAATGTCATTCATAAAATCTATCTACCAATCGATGGTAGCTTTTCATTCAAGTCATATCTTTTTCGGATAGGATTCTTCGTGACAATTGCTGCTCATCGGACAACTGACAGGTTTCCTGCTTTTTTCCCTCTCATATCCAATGAGAACCCTTGCCCACTCCTTTCATCGTCATACTTAATGAAAACATTAATATAATCAATATACTAATTGATTCCAAGTTCCGATCTCAAACACTGATGCACTCCTTCTTTGAAACTCACCAGCTTCTTCACGGTCTGCATCGTGAGTTGGGAGGGTAGCCGCAAATTGAGGCCCAGAGCTTGAGTGGATTGCAGTGAGCCGTCACAGCACTGATGCGTGAAAATCAGATGCACCTCCGCCATATGATGCGCTCGTCAGTGCCGGGACGAATTAGAGCGTTTACCGCTGTCGTATGGAATGAACAGGAACGGCTACTCGCTTGAGATTTGTCTCGATCAATGAGCTCGATACTGCACAGAGGAGCTGCTGGGGACGTACTTATATATTCAAGACATTGGTGGTTCTCGCAATGCCAAGGCTACGCTGACGATCTTGAACGGATACATTTTCCGCACAACTACGTATTCATGTATGAGTATGATTCTATGCTCCGCTCGTGCGCTCGTATATCACGCACGTTGCTTACAAATACATGATTTCAGCAATCACAGGGCACGTGCTGAACTGCTGACGCGGGTCAGAAGCTGCCCATCACCACGTGTACAGCTCTCAATCTTCCATCGCCGCTGGCTGTCGCGGTACTCTCTCAACGTGAATCAGCTAACACGGTCGGATTCCAAGTGAGAATCGGGTATTTCGACTGATTTTCGGCTACCTATTGCGAAAAATCAGACAGAATAACTAATTGTTAGCGAAAATCCGACCGTGTTAGCTGATTCACGTTGAGAGAGCTCTTGAGTGAAAAGGCTCGAGATGGGAAGATTCTTCAAATTTATGGCATACCCAACATTGCTCATCATACTGCTGGAATTGAACGCTTGACTCAAGAACTTGGTCTCCAATGAGTAAAGCATCATTTCGTTGTAATGATGAATTTCCATCATGCCAAAATAGACATTAGCTTCGGTGCAATCGTTTCTGATCAATGCCCCCCTCCTCGCTCCTCCAAATATTGTCACGTTGTGCGAGTTGATATTAAACCGTTTCGCTACATTCTTAACAATATAATTCAAACATGAAAACATGGAGTCACTACAGAATCGCGAAATCATCCGCAGGTTGATACAATCAATTTCTACCTCTAGACAATTCCGTTAGTCCTGGAAAATCAAGAAGACGAATTTCAGATCAATGAAATCTCTATGACTCTGTTTTTGAGCAGTCCATCCAATTCAGAGCATTAACCTTGGCTCGAATTGATAATTTAATGCAGAAACCACTCTTTAGGTCTACAAATCCAAGATCCTGTTCTGATAGACAGGGTCCACCCACGACGATCGTATATCTTCCTCGTGGAAGAGATATTGTCTCTTATCGGTGATTCTCTTATGCACACGAGATTTTGTATAATATATAAGTTACCTAGAACGGAAATTGCGCCATAATACATCTGTAATATCTTCCATTCACGAAGCAGTTGTGAATGAGAATTGATGAATGATAATCCGCTTTGCGAATTGACACTTGTGCGAGAAAAATCCCAACTCTCTGATTCCTTTGAAACCATCGGTGTTAAACACCGAATCATCGCGACGTACTTACTTACGGAAGATCTTCCTGTAGTGACTCCCGCATGCTCAACGTGTCATGGACACGCATCTCCAACGTATTTCTCAGACGCACAATATTGCGCTCTTTTTCAAGCTTCAACAATCACGCTTCGTGAAATAAGTCTTGAGCTAGCTCGAGACAAATACCAGTGCGTAGGTTGATCTTGGATTATCCATTCTTATAATATTTTGGAAAATTGGAAAGGTCTGGTGAGAGTTTGAGAGTTCTACGTTGCTATTCGATGTATACAATTATAATTCTGGTATCAGAAGAGTTTACTTCCGGACCCAATGATGCAAATAGAAAGACTGAAATATGCTTACGGAGCAAATCTTCCTGTTCTACTGATTTTTCTATCGGAACATCTCTTTTAACTAATCAAATATGAAAATGGCACGACGATAGTGATCGTAGATATCTTGTCAAAAGTCAAGGGCACTGACCCGATTTTGTGGAATGTAAGGAATGGGATGGATTTTCCTCAGCTTTCCTCAGATTTGTTGACATTGATCAGATGATAAACTGTTGTTTTGTTGTTCTCACCTTACACGATGAGATCGAGAGATCGATGCTGAACATTTCGCTAGGCGTATTTTTCTTACGGAACCTCACTAAAATTATCTCTATGGCTAGCGTCACATTTTTGCAGAGCATGCTTGAAAAATACGCCTCTTGCTTATCTGTACTATTAACAACTATATGACTCACACAGGACACGCCA
Organism: Eretmocerus eremicus; assembly: GCA_030522705.1. Classification (NCBI taxonomy): domain Eukaryota; kingdom Metazoa; phylum Arthropoda; class Insecta; order Hymenoptera; family Aphelinidae; genus Eretmocerus; species Eretmocerus eremicus. Next base: position 4,965 of record JAPYYZ010004237.1, read on the forward strand.
ATATTAATAAATTTTGAAATCTTGACTGCACAGAAATGGCCCACGGGTGCGTGAAACTATCATAGGAACTCGAAATTTAAGCGCCGAGATTTGTATTTTTGACTTCTGCAAGTTTCTACTCGAATCGATGCGTGAACTATGATTAGACTATGCATAACCAGGGGCCTAATTCAGTTTTTCCGATTCGTATGTCGGGTACGTCGTACGTATAGGACATTTATATGTCATGCGTACACATACACGTAACCGGAAACGTCAGTCGTCCGTTTGCGTCCCTCCCTAGTGAAATTTCCTTTGAAAATTGTGAATGATGAAATTTCTGGGGAATAAGTACGAATCTACGTAATTGTGTGTACTCGCCTCATGTGAGATGTCCTTTTTACGTAGAAATCAAAAGCAATCAATGAATGTATACAATGTATATACACAGGTAATATCACTACGAGGAACACGGAACGATCGTCTTTCTTCCTTTGTCCTTCCTTGATTGCTTTTGATTTGTACGTGAAAAGGGCGGCTCACATAAAACGAACACACACAATTACGTAAATTCGTACTTATCTTTCAAGAATTTCATCATTTGAGGCCGTCCACGTCAATTTCAAATGGTTTCCTCCCGACATTTTTGTTTTGCCTCCCAAAGTTTTTTTATCGATTAAATATATTGAAAAACGACTCTATCAATTTTTATTGGGCCGAAAAAATTTTTTTTTGTCGGCTGGGCGTATATAAGTGATTTCACCAAAAAACCCAAAAATGAAATTTTGCTCCAGTATTTTGCTTATAACTTTTATTTAACTCAACCGATCTCAATTTTTGAAAGAGCGTCTGGAAGGTAATAAAAAAACCTATCATTTCACTTGCCAGAAAAGGATCTTATTGAGCCTCCTACGTGGTCTCAGAGTTCAAAACGCCCAAAAATCATGGCATGCCAAATATCTTTTTTGACCCTAACTCAAAAAATTTTCAAAAAATTTGTTCTCACTTTGTGAGATAGAAATCTGGCTGTGAAAGAATTTTTAGATTTTCTATGAGGGTTCTGTGCTCCTGGCAAATACTTTGGTGCTATTGAAGAGTCAAAAAATGATGACTGATGCAGTTCTGATGCAGTTCTCAGTGAAAGATTTGATTGGGAATTACGACATAACAATATAGATACTTGTGTACTTGGGTGGGAGCAACCAATATCTTGAGAAAAACCTATTATCATGTAAGGGGTCATCCATAAATGATTCCCCGCTGAAATTTGTCATTTTACCCCCCCCCCCCCCGCCTCTTCTTATTACGTCGTGTCCCATTCCCGAGGACCCTCCCCCCTCTGAGTGATCTAACTGGCCGACCACTCCCTCCTTTTATATCATTAATTGGGGAAAAATTCGCTTCCCAGATGAATAATCGTACTCAATTTTGAAAGTTTTGTACAAAAACATTCTCTCACGAGCCTTGCGAGAACGAGAATTGAACGTTCCAAACGGGAAATAATCTGCTGGATTGAGGTCGAGGGTGAACTCGCGTGCAGCATGAAATTGGTGCACTGTCTCGTTCATTCTTTCAAACCAATGCATATATATATAAGATTATCTGGTGAAAATACGTCGAATCAAACATTTTATTCACTGTAAAATCATTAATTATAATTCTATAGACAAGAGGAAAAGCTTCGTAGCTTTTCTCTGTGCCCAAACTCGCTTCTCTTCAGACCCATGGAAATTTTCTGATGGAGATTGGAACGACAATATCGAAAATTGAAAGTTTAATAATGATATAGTTGCACTAATTCTCAAGATCCTCATCCGTTCGTTTACATCGAGCTCGGTAGCTATCAATCATGTAGAATATTCCGTCAAAGAATTTGGCTAGTGTCCGGGAACAGACGGGAACAGCACCAAAAATCTGTTTCATATAATAAAGATGAGGAATTTGATGTCCTGTAGTGAAATGGAAATCTTTTGCTGAATTTTTTTTTGTAGATAGTTTGAAGTAAGAGCAAACTTCATGCAGTAAGTCCGACTAGCGCTACACGATGACGAGCGACCCAAAAAATCTGTATTGAGTTAATTGGTGTAAATACGACTCGAACGCATGGCTCGAAGCCCCAGTACTGTAATTCTTAATATCATGACTGCAAGCTTATTTTGCATCTGATCGAGGTCGGAGACGACATATTTTGTTCCTTGGGTGATGAACTGTGAAAGTGTCCAGCCACTTTTTCGAGTTCCGCCTTTTTTCGCGAAACACCGTCAAAGTTGAGTTTGTGAGGATATTCACGATTATTTCTATTAGATAGCGATGCATTTTGATACAGTTCCTCACTCTCGAAGGTATGCATCGAGATTTTTGTGAATACGTGGCTTAGCGAGTAGTTTCCCGTGTAAAAAAGTTCCATACATGGGCATATATAATTATATATTATAGTAACGCAAAGATGACTATATATAATCATATATGGCTCTGTCCAACAATGTCTACATATAATTGTATATGGCCATCTATGGGCAAATCTCACAATTTGGGCGATTCTGTGATTGCGACCTATTTTATGTTGCTGACATCACAGTAGGTGTTGAGACACAATTTATGCTGGTAATTTTCGAATACTGACTCATTCTCAACACCTGAAATTCTTCCGAGGTCCATTCTTTGCTTTGGACGAGTACCAAAAGGTATATTGTGCGGAAGAACTCGATCTTTTGGCTGTCACGCGCGTTCTCAGATGTACGCTTTAGCTTCTGGCTTTGGAGGCGATTGAGCAATCGCTCTGAAAATTTGAGGAGTGATCAATATTGTGTCGAAAAGTCGGAATCTCTTCGCTCAAGACTGTGCCTATAAACAAAACAGAGCAGTACAAATTCGTTTGAGTGTCACACCATTCTTCAATTTTTTGAAAATCGCTCTTGTTGACGATGTAGTAGTCGGGGCGATGAGAAAATCGTAATTATGAGAGTGACATCTTGTTCTACAAGAAGAATCCTAAAAACTCAGTCTATTTTGATTCGTGTGCTCGATTCTTGTCCATTGCGATACTTTGGGAGGAAAATAAAGTGTTCCCGTGACTCGATCACGGAAAAGGCATTTTCGCGTGGCACAGGAATTGGTCGGTCGGTAATCACTCGCAACTACCTGTGATTTGTAGTTCGAAACCCAAAATATGTATCTCGACCCCGCCGCCGTCATAGCTCCATCGTATAAGTACTGCGAGGCTTATGGAAATCGGCGAGTACGTAGGGTGTTATGAGTATGATTCAATACTCGAAGAATCTTTCAATATTTACTTGTTTAGGCTCTCAAATACTCCGAAAACTTGTTCGTCTCTCACATACTGTGATTTATGGGCATGGTATGGTTGTCAAAACGGTCACTCATACTTGCGATGAAATTTTAGTGATATGAATGCGGTGAGTGTGATGTTTTTATACAACGATGCTCTGCGCTATCCGTGAATACCTAGACTATTGTCTTGCATATTTTCTCTCGCCCTCCTTCTCCCTCTCTCTTTCCCCCTTTTATCAAACATTCCTACATATTTCTGGCTGATTTATGATATTCAGTCCTCAACGCTTCAACAAGGACTGAGTAACGAAAAGGAGCATGTTGTTTGGTTTTTCATCAATAATCATCGGGGCGGAGCTTCAAATTGAGTCACGCGAAGATTTCTACATTCTTTGAGTGATATCATGTTGGAAGAAATTTTGATACAGAGTGTGCCATCGACTTGGAAAAGAAGTTCTTTTCTGCGGAAATCGCCCAAATTGTGAGATTTGCTCATATAGTTGTATATGGTTATATAACCACAATAGCTCAATTTGCGGAGGCGCTGCCCAAGAATTTACTATTGCGAGGATAAGGTGAAGTCGCTGAAACCCCGCAATTCCAGGATCGGGTAGAGCCCGAATCAGTTCGAGACTCTCCAATGGTTTCGATGTCTATTCACTTCTCGTGAAATACGAATGATATCACCTGACTCGGTCGGTATCAACTTGAAAGTATCAGATGATACTCAAAATCTGACATGTTCTTCCATCTTCCTACAAATAGCTCTGCTTTCAACCAGTGGTAAATGGACCAAATTCACTTGTGCAAAGAGTCATTTGAAAGGAAATTTCATCAGCTATCGATTGCGCCAGGCTACAACACCCCAAAACTTTGAGCGAGTGAGTTGGTTGGCAATTACCGCAAGTACTTAAGATGATATAAAATTGCATTTTAGAGTACTTGGCACGCAAGGGATTACAAATCTGAGGCCGGATTCGGATTCAGCGTAAAATTGTGCGTTAGTAATGATATATTCTGATATTTCAGTAGTTTATTTGGCTCAGAACGGATCCCTGAGATTCGTTGTCTCATTTTAGACGAATTATCCCGCATGTTGTTCAAAAGGGGAACAGGGTACCTGTAGGGGCACTATAAGGAAGTCTCCAAAAAGTTTCAGAAAAATTTCTGAGTTTTTTTCAGGTATATGTAAGAGATTTAGGGGGCGCTCGTAACAATCAGAAAAGTTTGGGATATAACGGACAGTCTAATGTACAGTCACACGTTGATGGGACCTTAAACTTTGAAAAGTAATTGTTTTGCAAGTTGTAATTACTTGGATCCCACTTTGCACAACTATATATATGAATATATGGGTTAGAATCATACATTTATGGAATATTGTGCGCAGCCCCTCCCCCCCCGTCCGAGAATTTTTTCGCCGATTTTTTATACGAAGGTAGGTACCAAAAAAAGGCATTTTCCCAGAGTATCAGCTCAAAGAAAAGTTTTGGGCCTCCGTGGGAATTTTTTGAATTTCCAAAAGAGGCGTTTCAAACCCCTATTCAGAAATCACCAAATCGGCTGAAAACATCTTAGAAAGGTCTACGAGAACACATTTCTTCCGTCATCACCTTAACTTAAAGAGAAGAAATTGTCCGTAGCTTTTTGCGTGAGTCCGCTCGTCTAACGCTTAGAAACGTAAAACGGATCCTTCTTGATTTTCCACCTCTGTCGGAACGGCTGGCATTTTGAGCCAACTCAATATTTTCGAGTCTCATTCAGCTAGTTTCTTTTGTCTTGAGCATACTTGCATTCTCCACTTTTGAACGTCCGAATCGATCAAACCGGGACCGAGGTATGGTCGTGTGGAATTGGACATTTTTCGAAAAACGACCGATTTGACCAGCTTGTCAAATTTTTCTACCCGCACAAATCCACTCGAGAATTCTTTAAATTACTCTTCAAAGTATTCCAAAACTGTAGAGAATATTGAGGATTGTATATTGGTCTCCCCTCGGAGATATAAATTACACAGTTACACGTTTTTCATCTCATCTTCTAATCAAATCTCCATGCAATAATCAGGCTCCCCTGCGCATGCGCATATCTCGAAGAACCTCAAAAGGGTGTCACTCAACGGCCAGTGAAATCACCGCTAAAATGAGCCCATCTACACTCAATTTGATGCAGTAGAACCAGAGCTACAGCAGTGTCAAGATGAGAAAAAGTCCAAGGTACCAAATCGGTGAGCCCCGAAAACGCCGTCGCGACTCTTCCAAGGTTCAAACATGTCCATCTCCGGTTCTACTCCATCAATCGACATCCGGGGAGTCGCATTCTGAAGCAAATTGAGCCAGCTATCGATCTCATTAGTTCGTTGGCCAGAGAACGGAGTAGATGCGCAAAAAACCCTGTTTAATCAGCTAGGTAAGCAACCTTTTGGGGTTACGGGAGGAGCAAGGCAACGAACACAACACTATTTATCTAAGAACTATTTATTCTGATCGAGACAAAGGATTCGAGCGTAAAACAAACGTGCTCTCT
>JAPYYZ010004238.1:0-10758 GCA_030522705.1 Eretmocerus eremicus
CAGTTTTTCAAAGATTGCGATCTCAACATATGAGACTTAATAATGTCTCAAAATAGTACCTGACATGTATTGTACTTGTAATCTATTTATTCTAAGCTCGAATTATTTCCTAACACTACTTTCCACTTATCTTTTTCTCTATATGTATGAATACTCTACAGGCGATGCCTAAATAAGCCTCTCCGAGGTTTGTATGGCTTACATAATGAAAAAAAAAAAAAAAGTTGTCGTTACTGGTCGACTACCTCTAAGAATTATTAACCAATACCATCAGATCTGTGAGATGTTGAGAAAAGAGCGCTCTTAAAAGTGTGTAGCGATAGACTCGCGGTGAATATTCCTCAATGGCTACTCGAGCATTCAGTTTTGTGCGGAGCAATGCGCGACGCGGAAGAATTTCCGGGCAAAAACAAAGTAGAATAACAAGAATGGTAAAATAGAGGCTCTTGCGTTTACGCGGAGGCAAAGGCAGGCACACACCGCAGATAGCTAATGGAAATAAGAAGGAGCCGCGGCGGCGGCTTGCGGAGATCAAGAATTGCGAGTGGCCCGTAAAAGCAAACGACGCGAGAAACGATTGCTCGGGACGTTTACGCGCCGAGAGCGTATCCGCGAGTGAGCTCCATTCCCGAGCGGCCCCCTCCCCCTCTTCCTCTCTCGATTATTCGGCGTGGCAGACGAGGCCAGACAAGTTTTCTGATATTGCCGAGGGGCCACGCAGTTCAGCGGGAATACTCAGCGTCAACAATGGGGCTGCACGACGAGCTCTCAATCTTTCGAGAGCCGTTCCTCGAGTCGTCCAGCTCAAATTCATCTCGCGGAACATTGTGGATATGGAATGTATCCTTATAAATGAAGTGCGCACCGCTGGGACTGATGCAAGGTCGTTGTAGTACGAATCGACAGATCTAATCAAGCCTCCATGAACTTCAAGATGTAAAAGTTATTTACCCTCACACGTTTGCAGATGATGGGGTTGGATGTTCAAGTACAAAGAAACCACGATTTCCGAGGGCCTTTTTGTTCAGTTTGAAGACTATTTGTTTTGGACTGATATGAAATCCAGATGTAATCACAATCATTGAGTAGCTGTACATTTTCCCCAGTCGAAAAATGCCATCGCCTTTGAGGTCAGGATCAATCATTCCAAATACACGTTACACCCCGCAAGGACAATTTGGAAAACGCACGTTCATACACGCTCGGGGCTCGAAAAGAGAACGGGGAGAGGAGTCTCGGAAGGAGGAGGAGGTCGCGGCGTATCAGAGGACGATAATGCGAGCGTGGCTGGGAGTCGGGTGATAGCTAATCTTGGGCGAATCGAGATAAAAGAGTCGTGAAAAGCGCCTTACACGCTCGGCGTGCTCAGGGCTAGATGGGCTATATGGCAGAGCGCGGCCGAGAGACAATCGCACGGAGAGGACTCGAGAGAGGCCGCTGGCGCGGAGCAAACGTCCCACGAGCAAACTCTCGTCTCGTCGAGCTAACTCCCCGCGGGGCCGCTGCACTTGCCCGGGCAGTTTCGTGTTTCGCGCCCCGGCGAGCTTCGGCAAAAAGTCCCGGCTATTCCCGCGACTGGCCGCCGACGCCCCTTTGAGTTTCGGCCGTGGCGCGACCAAAAAGCCCGCTCGCGCTTTATCATCTCTGCCGCTCTCTGCAGCGGCCCGAGTTTAATTGACGCCGGGACACGCTCGTTACGCTATCCGCGGGGGCCAGCGCGATCGCCCACCGCGACACAACTCAAAAGTTTTGATGAGGCCGCACGCGTTTTAATCACGCGCTGTTTGCGCGCCGAGCTTTGAGATATGAGTTTTGCGCTGCGCGACGCTTACCGTTTCATCCTCGCGCAATATCGGGCAAATGTTTACGCCACGGCCCTCTGATTTTTCGGACGCGCGACCAATCGCGAGCGAGCGGGATTTCGTATGTCTGACGCGATCCTGAGTTGCACTACTGCGTACACTACCGAGTGGCGCGGCATTGATGGGCGAGCAATTAGAATGCTGGTGTACCGGAGTTGCCTGATTATTGATGATTCTCGCGAAGAATAGAATGATTGCTGGAAATCCAAAACACTAATTTTTTCACAAAAAAAGACTTGAACGGGTGCGCAAAGCGCTATGATGGCTCGAATAAAGCTGATGAGTGATCAAGCTGGTCATGGGTTCGATGGGGGCATGAATTCCAAATTCGGTGAAGAAGCCAACCCGTCTCTACTTCGTCATAGCTAGTATGGCGAATGCTAAAATCCCTCGTATCGATTTCGATTTTCACACATGTTTATCGCGGGTGTAGATTTATTGTGGGAGTGAGAGCAAACTCTCCACAGCGAATCCGCCCGTGAATTGAAATTTGATCCCATCCCGACACTTGGGGGACGAATCGAGTTTCTCAACATCCGAAGGAAAACGCAAGGAGCAACCTCAAGCCGTCCTTGGGATCAGCGGAATCCGGTCGAGGGCCATTGAATTTGTAAACGCGCGTTACCACGAGCCCGTGGCTACGTCGATCTCATGTGAATATCGGCTCAGCGGCCTGAATCCTATCTCTCAAGTAAACGGGATTCCGAGCAGGACAGCGGCGAGCAACGTCGGAGCTGTCCACGCATGCATCAGTGTCGCACCCACGCAGACAGCTCGAGGGTGTCCGAGCCAGCTGCCGCTGCTCAGCTGTGTAAACGAGCCAAGGCGAGGCCGGAGCTTGCGGCGACTGTGACACACGCGCGCATGTACCTCTACGCACACGGCTGCGCCCGACGTTGACGGGCTCGACTCGCGTCCGTCATATCGGGCTGCGCTGCCGCAAGCTCCGCGTGGACTCTGCTCGAGCGTCCCTCCTCTGATCTATGGAGGGATCGATCCTCGCGAGTTGCGAGATCTCTTAACGGATTCCGTCAGCTGAAACGTCGATACGTCATCTCTGAGAGAAAGCCGAGGATCGACGTGAAATCTTTAACGTTGTGGACTGTTACTCCGAGGGCTCTTCCCTAAAGTTGCGGTCCGCGCGTTCGCGATCCGTTCATAGAGGGAGAAATTTTCCTCCCAAGATGCTCACCCGGATAAACTCGATCGTTACGTGTATTTTTTACGATTCACCGAGCCTTGGGTTTTACGAGCATGGCAGAGAGCGAATCTCGATATTTAGGATGGAGCCGTATGGGATACTCTCTCGTGGTTGAGCAAAACGATCGCGTGAGCAAGAATAACGCGCCGCAGCTCGTAGCCAGCTCATCAAGTTTTCAACGCGAGCCCGTATCCTTTACTGCCGCCTTCTTCCCCGAGATTGTGTGACTCTGAGCGAGTCGAGAGGCCCTCTATATCCCACCTGTTTTCATCATCTACCCCAAAGTGACTCTCATTCCCCTTCCACGAGGCGCACTCGCGTCTTGTGCAGATTTCAGATTTGCCCGCGAATTTCAAAATCACCTCCGTTTCCGCGGAAGCGAGAACATGAATATCCAATATCGGGGAATGGCAGTTTGTCGGCGATCGGGGCGGTATAGCATCGTTTCGCATCCGAGTCTTGTTATATACACCGGCTACGCGAACGCGAGCTTTGACACAATATCCACCCGGCGACGCGAGAACGAAAGAGCCCTCGACATTCTCGCTCGCTTGCGCGGACGAGCGAAGAAGAGAGAGGAACGAGTCGCCGACGCCGAAATCAGCTGATACCGCGCGCGCCGAGCCGGATATATCCGGAAGCTCGCGACCTCGTTCTCGAGATTTTCGCGCTCTCGGCTGCCTCGGCCCCTCGCTGTGCCCATCTCTTCCAGCTCCCCGGCTTTTCTTCCAAGAGTCCTCGAGGAAAATTCCCGGACGCGCGAGTATACCTATAGGCGGTGAGAGAGGGGCTCGCCTCCTACCTCGTAGCGATATGATTTATAAATGACTCGCAGCCGTGGAGAAGGTATAGAGATAAAAAAGAGCCAGAATGTGGGGAAAGCCGAGAGATAAGAAGAACGAAAGCGTCAAACGTGGCCACCGCTGCTGCGGAATCTGCGCGCATTTTCTCTCGCGCGAAGAGCTTTTTTTCAACACGAGTTGTAAAAAAGAGAGATTTACGCGTTTCTTCGCCACAAGATTTTGACAGTCATCACTGAAAATAGCTCGTTCAATTTTATGCTGAGAAGTAGAAATGTTGTTGTTCTAGATCATTTTCACGTCAAATGACTACAACCACTCCCTAATTGCAAAGTTGCCCATCCATTTGGAATCGCTACTCCCACCATGTTGAATGCCGATATATAGGATGGACTGTGGCTCGAAGAAAAACAAAAATCGTCCACGCAATAATGTAGAGATGGCGTGTGTTAATTGGAATTTGTTCAATCAATAATCCTCTACAAAAGTCAATCTTACGAACTAAAGACTGTAAAAATTTTTGCTTTGAAGCGAGAACCACGAAAAAAATCGAGCCACTGGGTTTGTATTCCAACTCTCTATGGCACTCCATCTCTTTCCAAAGTCGAACCTCGAATGTAAGTTCTGATCGAATCGGCCAGTCTCGCTGCACATCATTTTAGATAAGCTGCGAGCTGTATCGACCACTTTACGCAAAGTCCTCGCGAAGGGAGCATACGGGCTGGGACGTGAATACGCGCGCCAATGAGAAAATACGGCCGGGTCGATGGGCAGGTATCGCTTCTCTCCTCCCCTTGCGGCAGCCGATAAGGAGCTGGCCTCCAGCCGAGACCGGGGCTCCTCTCACGCGCCAAAGCCCCGCTGCCGCCGTTACTCTCTTTGCAAGAGAGAGGGGATTTGGCGCGAGCCGAGTGAGCCGCTGGCATTAAAAGTTGCCGAGTGCAAAGTTTGGCGGGGCCGCGCGATGATACGGCCCGATCCCCGATCCAAGCCTCGTTTTTCCGCCCGAGCTGCTCCCGAGATTTTTCACAGCCTCCTGTAAAGACCTTTTTGAAAAAGATGAGAGGCAAACCGCTCGAATGCACTTATGGTCCCGGTGCGTAACGGCGTACATCGCGAGACAGGTGCCCGCAGAGCTTTTGCAAGTTTGACGAATTTGTCGGGGAGAGGCTGCCGTCGAGTTGGCTTGACAAAACAGCAGCAGTCGCTGAGTAAACGAAGCGCGAGCAGATATTTCCAAGCGCAGTGTTGTTTCGATATTACTTAGCGCGAGTTGGGCGGAGGATTAGGCCGGGCGCATACGTCGCGTAAGAGTACAAGAGGAAGGCGCGCACTCTGCGCCACCTGAACTTTGAAATCCCCGCCTCGCAAGCTCTCTGCGAGCTCGAGATTTGCCACAAGCTCTCCTCGAATGAATTATGCCTTTGTCTGCACGCGCGCGAGCTCTCTCTGTGGATTCTTGAAAGTTTCCTGTTCGCAGGGCGCGACGAATCCGAGATTCTCGCGACGACGCGTCGGAGCTTTCGCAGCTTGCGCGATTAGAGCTTTTGAAACGCTCGTTGGCCCGCGCTCGAACCAATAGAGAATCGCCGCAACTGCGAGCTCTCGAGGGCCGTAGAGTCCGGACACGAGCGAGGTATATACATTATTGGGCCGAGGCGCCTGCGGCGTTTGGCTGCGGCCGCGCGCTACTTTTGAAATCGAAGCCCTCGGGCGCCCGGCAAATAAATGCCTCCCGCCGCAGCATTAGCGAAACTTTTGCCGCTGCAGCGCAGAAGCTATATCTACGGTGGTGGATGCCCCTCCGACATCTCGCCGGACGCTCGGCTGGCCGAACTTTGCGGATACTAGACTGGGCAGACCAGAGAAAGAGGGAGGAAGAGAGGAGCAGGAAGAAGAAGCGAGCAAGTAAAAAACGCGCAACACGGCCTCTCTGCCCTAACAGATAAAACTATATAGAGCTCGAATGGTATACGCGAGTGTCTCGGTGTGAGAACCAACGCCAATATAGAGGCAGTCGTGAAGCGCATCGCTGATGTGTCTTCTTTTAAAATAGTCGGAAGGGTCACAAAATTTGTGTGCTCCGGGGGAAGCTTCAATAAATTGTAGGGGCTTCCCTCCGAATCACTATTCTTCGTAATATTTCTCGATGAGATACGTTGGTTGGGATATACCTCTCATGAGAATCATTGTTTAAAGGGATTCACTGTCATTCAAGAGTCGATTGTGCCATACCGAACCCCTGAAAATATTCGACTGCTTGTGCTAATAACTATTGATCTCCCTTTGGTTTGAATGATCAGTTGTCAATGCTCTAACGCTCACAGTGGTGTCTCTCTCCACCTTTCGGTAGTAATATTTTACAGAAAATATTTTGTATATTTCATTAGCACGATTGGCTTTTGCAATACGTTAGTAGATCACTGAGCACGTAAACCTTATTCAGTAGAATTCTTATAATCGAGAATTGTGGACCTGTCTTAATTTTCGGTCCGACTTGACAAAGCTCCGTCGCGATCTGATTTATGATCTCCATAAACACCTCATTCGTCTCGATTGCAATCTCCAACAGTTGAGAGCTCCCTCTCCAGCGAATCGACCAATGGCTCTATTTGTATCGCCGTCGTTAGGCAAAATTGATACGTGGAAGGAGCTAGTCAAGCAATATCTTCGAGCGGATGCAGAGTGAGAAATCGGTGCCGAGCGAGCGAGTAATGGTCCGATCGAGCGAGGCGATGTCGCTCTCGAGCCGTGCATGATTCATCGGTCAAAGTGTACTTTTCGCGCGCACAAGAAGCCGCGCAAGAAGCTCGGCGCGCCGATACATCGGCTCCAACGGCGGCGGCCGCTTTGCCGATGTAATTTAAAAAGTTGGCGTCCCGGCCCCGTTTGAAATTGATAAATCGCGCGCGCGCGCGAGTTCTCCGAGCCAGGAGCTTTTTTCCGTCGCGCGCAATCAGCGGTAATCTGCTTTCGCGATCGCTACCCGGCCAGCAGCGCCGCCCTCGACCCGTTGAAAAGTCCATTTTTCCGAGCGCTCTCGCCCTCTTGCTCGCTCGCGACCGGACTCTTGGGTGACAAATTATTCAAATTTAATTACGAATCGCGCGTTCTTTCGGGCTGCTCGCAGGCGCTAAATCTTGCTCGAGACGTTGCTGGGGCGCTTCCCGATTGGACGGGAAAAAAGTGGCGCTATGCGCGAAAGGTCGCGCGGATCGGCCCTCGTTTGCGATGCGATTTGTTCTCGAAGCGGAAAATACGAGCGGGCGACTCGACTAATCTGCATGGCCGCTCTCTCGCGAGGCTTTGCTGCGCGACGAGCTTCTTATTCGACGCGATTACTCGATGAATGGCTCTCCTCCTCGAGCGACGAGTTTAGCGCCCGTCGGCGTAACTCTCCCGATTGATCCGCAGATTATGCCGGAGCTGCTCTTGTTATCTTTCGCCGGGCTCATTTAATCGTTCATTCGATTCATCGAGCTTCTCCCTTCAATTGCACAGATGGATGTCTTTTCACGAGCTGCAGCTACTTTTGAGAAGAGAATTTTAAGAGTTCACATTGGAAGGAGACATTTTTATGCAGTAGAGTCAACGTCTTTCATCGCTCTGGAGAATATTCTTTACGTAGCGTGGAATGGCCTTTTCAATAGATTCTTGTGTCAGGCGACGGGAGAAAAAGTGGCAAGAGAGGGAGAGCGAGATCGAGCGATTATCGATTATTTGAAGAGCGAGTGTGAAAAGAAATTTTCCATGCACGAATCTATTCGTCTTACTTGTACCGCGCTCCCCACTTGAATTTCTGAATTCCTTTCTTTGGCGTAGGGTGATATAAAATGCTTGGCTAACGCGGGAGAACGTTGAATTACCATTGTCACGGTGAGACAGATATTGCGCGATGACTTAAAATCACACTGGATTTTCGCACGTATGTCTGGGTGCAAACATCGAAAGCTCGAGACTTTTATTCATGCATCTTTTATTCATTGCGAGCTTGAATTTAGCTCAATATTTCCGAGAACGTATTTTCCGAACAAGTGATTCCATTGGAGAAAAAACTGTCTAGGGCCCATTTAGTTAGCGCGAGCTTACTGATGTGTCCCATCTCAAGAATCACAATTGGATTGGCCAAGATCATTCGAAATATCTTTCCATCATTGCGTTGTTTTTGTGATCGTGATGTAATACTAAGAAACTTGCGACGGTCATCGAGACGTTATTTATAACATACACTTCGTCTACAAACGTGAAATTCTGGGAACGTACATACATAAAAGTGGCGTGAAGAAAGGATAATATTTTTTGGCGTTGCATGATCACCTGCTCCAAGGTTTTGTGCTCTTTTTAGTGAGTTTTCAACGAGAATCAAGGTGCTGTATGCAGCATCCAGGGTGAAAAAATGGGGTAGACCCATCCTATTGTGAGATCAATCACCGCGGGTTCGATGAAATCAATAGACGAGTTGTCAGCAGAACGAGAAAACATTTGATGCACTCGTGAGTTGACGACTCATTCGCCCATCCATGCGTGACTCGTCACAATTCACTCCATCGCACGCAGTCCATCTATCAGTCACTCGATTCTCGCGCATCATATCTCAGAGCCGGCCTCGAGCGAGCTCTCGCACACGCCGAATCATCCTCGCAAAGCTGCCGAGTCCCGAAGCTCGCCCAGGTACTCGGAAGTGGGGGGTAATTGATTCCCGCGCAGCTCAGCCCACATCACCTGCACCGGGCTTACGCAATCCATGGTTACCCGTGGAGCCGCTCTCATCCGGCGATTCGGCGCTCCGCATGATTGATGCCCCAGTTCTGTGCAGCCCCGCTGCGAGGCTCCGAATCGATCGCGGCCCCGGCCAAGCTCTCTCTCTCTCTCTCGCGGGCACATTTCATCGTTATAAGCCCCTCGAGTCCGTCGTCGTCGGGGAGAGGCGTCCGGGTACCACCTCGACCCTCGCCCAAGGTGAGTCTCGCTCTGCGGCGGGGGGTATTAGCGTCAGCCCTTGGCGAAGATTGATGGAGCCATCTGTAGGAGGAGCCGCGTAAAAAGGACCTCCCCGATAATTACCCGATGAATTGGATTCTCCTTTTTACGAGACCCCCCCCGCCTTCCTTTCTGGTGACGTAGCGGCATTAGCCTAATGAGCCGCGTCTCGTCTCACTCGTTGAACCAGCGGCTCGCTTCGCACCTCTACAGTGCGATGCCTGGTGCGTATTCTCATCGAAGCAGACAAATTTTCCGCGTGCTGATGCACGGTGCCTCCCGATCAAGACAACTACCAACGGCGAGCCATCTTTCAAGATGGCAACTCCTTTTGCCTGCCCTGGTGGAGTTTGAGTAACGAATCTGGGCTAACTCGCGTGGGTTCTAATTGTTACGGTCTCGATTCATTATGAAGGCAAATATCGAATCATCCAAAACTTCAGATTCTCGTCCTGGCTATAGTCGGATTATTTAGGCTCTCTGCACTACCATCGATGTATTTGTGAACATGATTCTTGACGTTTGTTAATGGAGGCAACAGCTCGATCACCTGGACGCAGCACATATCCGAATAAAATTGTCCTCCACTATGATACATAGGAAATAGGAAATTCTAAGGGGAAGAAGCGTGGCTTGGGCCCTATGGTATAGCAAGGTCCAAATTTCTCCGTTTTACACATCGACGCATCTCAAAATCTTTTCGGCTGATCTTGATCGGGATCATTCCATTGAGTAGAATTTTTCTTCAAATATCGACTCGACCCATCAGAATAAATGAGATAGTTTTCGCATTTATGAAAAACGCTCTAAAGAATAACGAAGTTAGTATTCTATACAAATCTGATATCTATTTACCCAAAAGCTAGACGAGCGATGGACAAAACTCAAAGTGTCCAGAAATAAACTTTAAGAATTTAAAATACCCGAAAGAATTCAAAATTTGCGGGACTGTGTAATCGAGCAAAAAAAAGGTCAAACGAGGCGCGCAGTTTGCGCTCGAAATTGGAGCGTATGATTGTCGCGGCTCTGTCGGTTGCAGCTCAACAGGCGCTCCAGAGTACATACACGCCATCCGCAACGCGATATCGAGTAAACAGCGGCCATGGTCGAGTCGAGAGCCCGTCGCTGCCAGCCAGAGTTTATCTCTCGTCGCATTTCCGTCGCGGCCGCGCATCATTTCCGAGGGCTGCCCCGAGCACATCCAGCCAGATATACGCGCGCCGATGCATTCGCCAATGCTGTCGGGATCGCGAGCGGCAAAGCGGATTATTCATGGGGGCGGATCGACGATCGGCCGATAGTACGTGGCCGGAGCAAATGAAAATATTTTGGATAATGCAAATCCTCTTCGACGCGGCCAAACGGATCGCCGGCCCTGGTGACAAATTTATGTAGCCGCTTCGTTTGCCCTGACTGCTGCTGCACTTTTGGCTTCGGCCGATTGCTCACAGCTACTCCAGAGTACAGGTGTGGAGTTGCACTCGTACTCGGTACTTGATGCGGTAGATTGGAATCTCGCGGTGCTCAATTGTCTTGGATCAGCCGCATTGAAGAAGTCTGTCTCAAAACTCTTTCGCGCGACTCGACGAAATTTCGCACACTCCCTTGTCAAAAGTGATCCATTCAATCGTTTTTTACTCCACTCTCTTGTTGTTCAGAATAGCCAGGGAGGGACAGCAATCCCCTTCACTGGAAATCGTTGTCTACGAGGACGAGTATTGAAGATACTAGTTATCGACACTTCCTGGCTGAGAATTACCTACTTCTATGACTGTAACTCAATCATACTTACTTATCGACGGTATTGGATCTCTCTCACATCACTTGCATATCATTACCGGTCCAAACAAGATTTATATTCAGAAACTATGTGATCCCTGGGATTTAGCGTGCTATCATGAATCCATAAAAATCA